>APFE031501394.1:48580-78782 GCA_000404065.3 Pinus taeda
TGAAGAAAACGACCACTTCAAAAATTATTAAATTTACAAAATAATTATTTACATTTCGTGCATTAGAAAATTTAAAGCCAAAAAATAAGTCTTTTAAAAAAAGGGTCTCATGTAGAATACCCACTTTTTTAAATCAGCATGAAAATCACTACCATTCTAAAATGTAATGTACATAAAAAAAATTAAAGTGCCAAAAACTATGTTGTAAAAAAAACATGTGTGTTCTGCATCACCCATTTTCAAAATCAGGTCACTTTTTTGCTATCTCTATGAAACGGGTAACAGTATTAGTTCTCGTTTCAAAGTTCACATTGTTTGTAAAATAATTTATTCTCAACACACTTGTGATCATTAGTGTATTTGCTATCACAACTGTAACAAATCCCTTTTTCTCTTTCTTCTTCCAATTGTTGGGGTGTCAACCTTGTTGGTTGTGGAAGGCTAGGGAAACAACACTTCCATCCTTATAGTTGTGAGTGGTAAGCTTCCTTGTTGCCATAATTTTTCTTTCCATTTTTCTTTCCAACCTGAATGCCTTCTTCTATGAGTTAGGTTCCCAAAGGGGAACCTCATGTTGGATGTTATCCTTTAAATTCCCTATGAACACATCAATCCTATGCTCCTCTGGAATATCTTTTACCCTTATATTCAATTTTTGGAAGTCCTCAATGTGCTACATCATTGAACCCTTTTGTTTGAGGTTTATCGATTGGCTAAAAAAGTGTTTCTTTTTGTATCCTCATAATGTGCTATCATTTCTTCGGTAAAAATTTCCCAAGTGAAAATTTTCATACGAGAGAAAAGCCATCAATAACATACAAATTGATTTTGCTCCAAATATAAAGTTGCAATGTGTACCTTTTGTGTGTTTTGCACATTATGGAGATCGAAATATTGCTCCATCTGTAGTATTCATGTTACGGGATCCTTGCCATCAAACTTCCTCATATCGATCTTTGGAACATGGTGGGTCTTCAATCCAACATTAGAGTCTATGAAATCATGATTAACATTTCTTTGGTTCTCATCATGAGTTTTCTTTACTACTGTTTCACCATTAGTGAGCATTTCCTGTATCAACTTAGTCAAATCTATCTTCAAATCTTCCATGTCGCCTTTCAGTTTTTCTTCTATACCATCCATCTTAGTGTCCATGACATTCATCTTAGCTTCCATGCCATCCATCTTAGCTTCCACGCCATCCATCTTAACTTGCACGTCATTCATATTAGGTTCCACGTCATTCATTGTAGCTTCCATGCCTTTCTTTAAACCATCAATCTTAGCTTTTGTTACCTTTTGTGAGAGTGAAATTTGTTGCACTTGGTCTTGTAATTTTGATATATCATGTTGCATTTTTTCCTCTACTTCATGAGTCATACTAGAGATTTCAAGTTGCTTACTAGGTGTTTCCATTTTCTTTCTTCGAGGCATCAATTAATGATAAGTGTGCTTCACTATGCCCTTTGAAGTTCAAACTAATTTTTCAACCCAAACTTATGCAAAATTTCAAAAAGATTACACACATGTTTTCGCTTTGTAGAAGCTCGATATTTAATCTATTGTATCTCTATAATTGCAGATCTCCAAGGCCTGAAATTCCTACGGTAGCCCTCTAAGTCCTCTTTTGAATGCCACTAGTCTTATCAAAATTGGATTCTCCAAGAAATAGTTATGCCCAATATCCCAGTATGACCTCATTATATAATTTTTCAATAGAGTGAAATTGTACGACATGCCACGTGTTACTATTTCGACCTTCAAATCAGAAAAATATACACATAAAACTACAGTCTTTCTACTTTTGGTAACTTCTTACGAAATTTCAATCTGATGCTTAGAGACTAACCTATGACGATTTTCCCAAGGTCACCTATTTGGAATGTAATTCGGGAGTCTGCAAAAACCTTAACTTCCTCATATCATATCTTTGAAACTATAGAGAGAGATTATTTGAAATTCGGACCCAAGGTTTAGAACAATTTCGGCTCAAATGGGTGGCTTTTTTGGCTTCTGAAATGTCGCAAAAAAAAGTTATAGTGAAAAATCCACGATGGCCTGTTTGGAGTAGCAAAACCCTAGAATCCAAAGCTTTGATACCAAATGTTATGAAACGAGCTCACAAAAAGATAGAAAAGAAAGATCAACACCTTAGAAGGGGGCAACCTCCTTTACATTACACAAAAGAATAATTCTTGGATGACACAAATGACAAAACCTCCTTTCTATATATAGGAGTCTAAGGGGTCACAATATAATCAAAGCCGACATAACAATAGTAATATAAGGGCACAACAATAACAATAGTGGGCTTCTATGGGGCACAATAATAATAATATGCAGACAATAGGGGCACAATAATAATGATAAGGACTACAATGATAATAGTAATGGGGGAATCATTAGTATTATAGGGACCTAATAGCAGTAGCTCCTTGTAGGTGGTGGCCAACTAAAACATTGTAAAGAGATCATTGATTGCTTAAATAGAATTTAAGCAAAGCATTAGTAGCAACAAGGGTAGTTTTTGAACTGGAGGGGTTTTCCACTAAATATCTTTTTGTATCCATATGCATGATTGTATGTTGATGTTGTGTATTCAGTATGTTTACATGTTTTTGTATTCTAATTAATTGTTTCATATTATTGATCAAATTAATGAGAAAAAAGTTTTTAAAAGTTAATAAATCTATCACTACTAATTCACCCCCCTGCGCGCTCTCAGTAGTGATTTGATTCCTATAATTGGTATCAGAGTCGGTTCTCTCCAATGAAGCTTAATCGCTTGAGGGCATATCGTGGAACATGGCCAAGAACAAGAAGAAGAGGTCTCAAAAGAATATGAGAAGATAACAAGTTAAAAAGTTTTGTGATTTAGAAGTGCCCCTCTTTTTGTTGTTCATGTTCATGGATTAGAAGATGATAATTGATCGATTGAGATTAATCTTTTGAAAAGAAGTGGAGGTAATCCTTTTGTAGAAAAATCATATTCGGAAAATTATGAAGTTGAAGAGTCATGAAAGATAGAAACACTTGAAGTTGAGGTTAAAAGGCTTACAACTAAGAATAAAGACCAGCAAAAGTTATTGAAATTTTTTTATGAAAAGGAGTGTACCTACAAAGAAGAAATCATCAAATTAAAAAATCAACTAAAAGAAGGAAGGTGAATTGAAGAAGGAATAAGGAACAAATATGAGGAAAAGTAAGTTCAATGAGAAATATTGGAAGTTGAAGTGGTTGCATTGAGAAGTGATTTAAAAGAGAAGACCACTCAGTTGAAGATCAACCAAAAGTCTCAAGATCCTAGCCTGCACAAGCGAGAAACAAGTTCAAAAGTATCCCATAAAAAAAGATGGTAACAACAAGAAGGCAAGCAAGAATAAGGAAAAAAATCAACTATCAAAGAAGGAGCAAAAGAACGAACAAAAGATTGTACCAAGAAATGTCTCTTCACCTCAAAGAGAATTCTCACCCTTGGGAGATGTTCACTGCTTCAGCTACCAGAAATTTGGACATGTTGCTACAAATTGTAGAAACATGCAAAATAAGATGCAGTCAGACAAAAGGCCCCATCAAGCAAGCTTATCTATGGTGAGGTATAATATTTATTTTCATGGTTATTGTTTCTCATGCAATAATTTTGGCCATAAGGCATTTTACTGCAAGACCTATGTGAAAAAGAGGAGATTCAAATATTATCCTTTGTTGCTTGTTATTTGTGTAACAACATTGGCCATAAGGCCAGAGTGCAAAATGTCCATGTGTTACAGGAGACCCAATCAAAAGGTAAATATCATGCAAAGTAGATCAGATAAAAGATCAAATAATGGAGCATGTGTCAAAGATCAACCTATAAAATTTTGGAGGAAGGAGCAAAAAAAGACTCCCACCAGAATATGAGGCTTGCATGCTCTCATTGGGAGCATATGGAAACATTCTGAATCTACAAGAAGGATTATTGAAAATATATTCATAAGCAGAAGAAGTTAGTATAAGAGGTGCATGAGCTTAGGGGGATTTGTGCATGGTTTGCATGATTATCTCGATTTGATATCTGCTTGGTTATGTGATGGTTGATCTTAGTTGGTTTCTTGAAGGATTGCTTATTTTCTTGTTGAAACCCTAACAAGATTTTGAAGATATGGAAACCATGATTATAACATCATATGTTCATTTCAAAGATGTAGTTATTGTTGCATGAATTGCAAGATCATTCTATTTTTTGTTATTTGCAACTTGGGTTTATGAGCAATTAGTGGTAGCATGTTGCATTGCTATGGTTTATGCAAATTTATTATTCATACTAATTTTGTATCTGATAAGGATAACAGGGATTGCGAATGAGGATATGACATATGTTTGGGGGGAGCATACTTGCTTCCAGTGGACCAGTAGATTATTGGCATTATGGGATAATGGTGTTTCATGATGGATCTAAGTTATGGTGATGCCCATTTGATACTTGATGTTGATGGAGTTGTATATGTTGTTGATGCATTCAATGATTATCATTTGTTGTTCGGGTTTCTAAAGAAAGGATTATGAATGAAATGTTGCCTAAGATATCTAGTGAAGGAAGGTCATGTGTTCAAGGATATCTCTTGCTTCTAACAGACCAGTTATTGGTTGAAATTATGTTCATAGAAGAGGAACTTATCATGCCTTGGTATATCTCATCTTATATTTGACATTGGCTTACTACAAAAGCTATTAGTACTCCATGATGGTATATGATCCAGATTTAGTTCTTCATTTGTTTTCCATAGCTTATATTTTTTGTGCCATAGTTCCATATTGATTCATATATAACTATTTGATGATAATATTGGTTGAAGTATTGAATCCATGTATTGGTGGTGATCATTATTATGGCTGAGTTGTGGATAATATGTTATATATGTCATGTATTGTTGCCATATCATGGAAATATTGGGTTTGATTTGAGTATTGTTGCTACAAGAGTTTGGAACTACTATTTTTGCTAACGTTTGCATGTTTGTTGATGATAAGGAGTAATTTTGTTGAGCCTAAATCATGGCATAACTCTTATGTTAATGATGAAATGTACTGATAATTTTTGTTGCATGTTGATATGCTTATATTGTTTCTATTACCCTTGATGATTGAGAACTATTTAGAGTTTGTGATTATATGGTATTGCATTGGATTAATGAAGTGAATAATGATGATTTGATGATATATTTTTCACTAATGAGAAGGCCCTATATGCTATTTGATATTGCTAAGAGAATTTTCAAGTTGTAAAGAACCTTCATGATATCATATTCATATGTTGTTGTTGGAAATTGTTGTTGACTGAAATTTTAGGCTATGGCTGATACGTTGAAGAGTCTCACATGTGTTGATGTCATATAGTGTTGATTATTGTCTCCTTATCCATTCATGAAATGAATATAGTTTGATTTCCCATCATTAGAATATTGGTTTAAAGTTGAGATGAAGAGGATTATGATACAACCACATATAGGTTGTTGGTATTATTGTTACAACCTTGTATCTCATGTTTAGATTGAACATTGTAGGTCTTGGTGCATAGTAGGAATTGTCCATGATGTTACATAATAGGTATGTACTCTCAATAATATAGCCATGCATTATTCCTACAAAGCCCTGTAATCATTAGTATTCATTTGATCTTGCATATCATGGGGTTATATTGGTGTTAGGCATGCATTGGAGAAAGAGTCAAGAGAGATTATATCAATCATATATGGGGTGGTTAGTATTGTTGCAGTCGTGGATGTTTCATTTATATCGTTGTATTTCACTTATGAAGCCCTATAATCAAGTTGGTGATAGGAAAAGTCATGCATTTCTCTGAGGAGCTATGTATTTGTATTGCATATGGAAATTAGGATTAAAAGTGCTTCTTCAACAACAAGGATGATGGAAGATGAAGACTTATTTGTGTAGTTGTATGCATTTGATCTACATTTGTAGAGGAAGTTTCTTCAGAAAAGAGAAGACATGATGTTGTCTTATGGATTGTCAACATAGTGTTGGTTAGCATGTTTAGAGGTGTTGGTTAATGTTCCTTTTAGATAGCCTAGACTACCCTTTTCCTTTGGTGTCAAAGGGGGAGGAATAAAGAAGAGATGTATGAGTGTTTGCAAGAGGTTGCCATCAATCCCAAAGGGGGAGATTGTTAGCATTATGGCCCAGTGATTGGTTTCCATTAAGGTCAACACAGGTTTGTTCATGATCCTTTTTGTTGATGAACTTGATGAATCCATTTTTCTAAGGTGTCACTAAAGTTGTAGAGATTTCCAGAGGCCCTACGGGTGCTTGGAAAGTTAATGAAGAACCTTGGAAAAATTATGGGAAGAGAAAGTTGATTTCTCCACAAATTTAGCATCATTCAAAATTTCAAGTGTGCACAGTGCCATGTCCATCTTGCAAAGAGAATGTCATCCTAACGATGTTATTTTAGCAGCAAAACAAATACCAAGTGCGCATACCAACGAAATTGCTCAAGGTTTTTCGTTCAAAGGTTCGATTAGACTTGTCTATAATAAATATGTTGGTTTTGGTCATGACTAAATGTGTGAATGCATTGATCAAATGCATAATCGTGGTGGTGGATTGATTTGGTCTCTGCATAAGAGAATGAGTACACATTGATGAGTGGCTTTGATCTAGTCAACCATAATAGTGTGGAGATGGACATGGATCTAGTCTAATGAAGCATTAATTAGGTCGACTTACTTGAGCAAGTAACGCAGGTCATCTATTGTGCAAGGCAAGTTACTAACACATTGTACGAAGCACATAAGCAAGTTACCCTTATAATGCACACAAAAAGAAGAACTACAGGTTCTAACCAAGGTAATTGCCCATGGTTTTATTTAGAATGTTCAATTGAAAGTGGATTTGACTCTCAAAAGGTGTGAATGTAATGTTTAAGTGCATAATGGAGGTAGTGGAATGTAATTGATCTTATATGGTTACTTGATCTAGTATAATTGTCCTCCAGTTGTGCGCATGAATTAGATGTTTAATGATGTGAGACTAGTTTGGAGATGATGTGAGCACCCAGTATCTTCTTGAAGAATTATTTGTATTTTTCACTTGAAGATCAAGCAAAAGTATGATGCAAAAGTGTAGAACATAGATGAGTGATTTCATGTGATCAATGGGAAAAGGAAGAATTAATCTATAGCATGCAGAGTGATTGTATAAGAGAAAATATGGAGGTTACATCAATGATCCAAAATTCCAAAAATACAAGTGCACACAAGGGTAGATAAATCATTATTTGACAAGTGTATCCATCATTTATATCACAAAAATTGTGACAGAAATCATTGTTTATAGTACTAGTACTGAGAAATCATTTTTTATAGTTGAAGATTGTGACAGAAATCATCGTGTAGAAGGGGTAGTGGCTCCTTGTTGTTGGTGGCTAGCTAAAACATTGTAAAGAGATGATGGGTTGATTAATAGAATTTAACGAAAGCACTAGTAGCAACAAGGACAGTTTTTGACCTAGAGGGGGTTTTCCACCAAATATCCTTTTGTCCCCTTATCCATAATTGTATGTTGATGATTTTTATTCAGCAATATTACATCTTATGATCTTCTAATTAATTGTTGCATATTATTGATCCGATTAATAGGCGAAAAGTTTTTAAAAGTTAATAAAATCTATCACTACTAAATCAAACTGCCCCCCTCTCAATAGTGATCTGATTCCAACATTAAACATATAACCACTTGTAGATCTTATTCAATCTAGATTTC
The DNA here is from genome assembly GCA_000404065.3 of Pinus taeda. Lineage (NCBI taxonomy): Eukaryota > Viridiplantae > Streptophyta > Pinopsida > Pinales > Pinaceae > Pinus > Pinus taeda. Next base: position 56,342 of record APFE031501394.1, read on the forward strand.
TAGCCAGGTTTGCATCAACAAAGCAATGTATGTCCAACGCTTTTTCCAATCCTGACCTTCCTTGGTAGCATAATCGATAGCTAGTAGCACCACACAAATACCTAAAAACCCACTTTACTTGTCTAATGCTACTCCCCTAGTTTTTACATATACCTGCTCAATATTCCCATTACATGTGCAATGTCCAGTCTAGTATAGACCATTGAATGCATCAAACTTCCAACTGTTTTGGCATATGGAATACAAGACATGTATTCTTCCTCTTCTTATGTCTTAGGACATTGATCTGCAAATAACTTTACACCTACAATAATAGGCACTTTTACCGATTTACATTTATGCATATTAAACCTCTACAATATTGTCTCTTCATATTTCCTTTAATTTAACCATAATTCTAATTTGCCAGATCGATTCCATTTTTCATTCCCAAAATGAAATTTTTAGCATTGAGATCTTCCATGCCCAAATTTAAATGAAAATTGATTTTTCACTTCTTAAATGATTTCCCTGTCATTTCCAATCAACAACATATCATCCAAATTCAAGTCAAAATAAATAAGATAAGCACCATATAGAGTGATTTTCTTTTCTCCTTGTGAATACCAAGTCCATATCTATAAGTATCAAAAAAATTTATACTACATCCTTGGTGATTGCTTTAACTCATATAGGTACTTTGTCAGTCTACACACCATTTCTTTCTTTCCTTTTACCACAAATCATTTTGGCTACTTCATGTAGATTTCTTCTTCCAAATCCTCATGTAGGAATGTTTTTCTTACATCCATCTATTCTACTTCAAAATCAAAAGCAATAGCGATAAACAAAAGAAATATGATATGAGTTAACTTGGCAGTAGCATAAAATATCTCACTAAAGTCAATTCCCTCTACTTGGGAATAACCTTTTGCTACTAACTAAGCTTTATATTTCTCCACTTTGCCTTTTACATTCAACTTTGTCTTAAACACCCATTTGTTGTCAATGGGCTTTCTTCTAGCTAACAAGTCCACAAGAACCCAAGCCTCATTCTTATCCAAGGGTTCTATTTCTTTAACCATGGCCTTTTTCCAAACTTTTTGATCCTCTAAATCCCATATCTCCCTAATAGTTATAAGATATTCATCAATAATAAACAAAAACCTTTCTAGATACCTTCTTTGACAAATCTATCTCCTCAATACCAGAGGATGTGGTTTTTCTTCTTTTGATTCTTGTTCTTCTATAGATTGCAATTCATCATCCTTCAATTCAAGTTCTGTGTCATTATTTATTTGCAAGGGTAATAGGCTTGTAATTGGTTTTTTTGATGTTTTCTTCACTCCATCCCTTAGAGGGAGCATCTCTATTTCACCCTTTTGCGCACTATCCCTATACTTTAGCTCGTTTCAAGACCTTACCCATTCCTCTGTCTCTATTGTTTCTCACATTTTGGTCACCTTACTCCCACTAGCTTTGATCTCATCTCTCGGGGTGACTCTTCCTAGCCTCCTCCACCTTGAGATTGTCTAGTATCTCTATAAGTAGTTTCATGTACCCTAGCCTTTTAATTCCATTATCTAATTTCCTTTTGCCTAGCTTGTTGTCTCAAATTTAATTAATCTTTCTCTTTCAATTCTATATCTAACGTTGTCTAAGAGAAAGTTTATCTCTAGAGGGCTTGAACTCAACATGTTTAGAGGCTAAGGAATCTATAGAAAGAAGAGAGGGAGAAGAAGCTCTTGTGGCTTGAGGGTGCAAGACGTTTCCCATGTGGTAGCCAATGTGCTTTGGGATAAAAACACCCCTTAGTTTAGAGAACAAATTTCCATGACTGAAGGGGAAATAAGACTCAATTGCATTGTAATGCATGATTTGGAGGTTGATTTTGAGATCAACAATTGGATACTAGACATAGCCCATTCTAGGGCTTGTGACACGAAGTGCTGGAAGAAAATTGAAATGCATTAAAATATTAAAGCGTGGGTTAGAAAAATTCCTCAAAACTGGGATGAAGCCTGTGAAGAAGTAATTTGGAATTAGATGAGGTTATGCTTTAATTGAACAAGATTAGATGAAAACTCCATGCTTCCTCTCCTCAAGATCTAAGAACATCGGGTGCAATTGGTGCATATACATAAGCAAATCATAGTCATAACTTTGAAGTTTCAAACTAATCTAGCATGAATATATATTTTCTTTATGTTTCTTCTTTAGTAGAGTCTGTCAAGCTCTACAAGGACAAGATAAGAATTATTCATATGTTTATAAAATAACTATTAAGATGTGTATTAAAAACTCAGTTCAGATTATTTGGATTGCTAGTTTATTTTTTTGTGGTTGGTCAAGTTTTCCAAGCAATCATCCAATTGAAAACTTAGAATTCAGGAGCACTCTATTGATATTAAGCATAAACAGTCTTGTTAATCAGCCCTTGCCAAGAATTATTAGAAAATTAAGCATCACATGTGTATTAAAGACTCTTGTGTTCTTGCAAAAATAGATCATTGTCACCTTAGAAAATTCAAGGAAGTTATTGAAATCAAGAAGCATTCCAGCAATCTCAATAGGGATGATCGTTGGAAAATCAGCAAAATTTGGATTCTGGCTCTTGATTCTAGAATTTCTTCTTCCTAATCCCCCCTCTTCAATTTCTTTTTTTCCCTTCTTTTTTATTTTTATTTTAGATTCCCCCCTTACCCCTCTCTACTACTACTACTACTACTACTACTTCTTCTTCTTCTTCTTCTTCGTCTTCTTCTTCTCGTCTTCTTCTTCTTCCCCCTTTATTATTATCACCCCTCAAAGCTAATATCCCTTTTCATTCATAATTTCCTTTATTTCCTTTATATTAATTTTTACCTTTAATGATGATGATGATTAACGTTCAGTAAGATCAATATGGTCTATCAAACCTTAAGAAAGTAAGAGATTACATGAGAGTTTTTAACATTTTATTTCTATGATTGAAAAGAAGGGAGAGAATTATTCCTAGATAGTCATAGTTTTGTCGACTTAACAATTCAAGAAGGTGTTAGTGTGGAAAATATTTTGAAAATTAGACTGAATGTTAGTACGACCTAGGCAATTAAAGAGAAATTGTTTTTCATCTTCAACCCTCTAAGTATCACAAATGTGGCAGACCCTTTTGTCCCAAGGAGTTTTGGGAATTGACCAACTCCAAATTTGACTTTGAAGTTCATGAGAATTAGTTCTTATCTTGGCAATGTTCATTTTCTTAATAGCACTCGTGAAGACAGAAAGATAAGTCTGGGTTTTAAGTTTGTGGTTGATCACTTCCTTATAATACCTTAGCTTCCTTTTAATCAAAGTTTGGTCTATTGGTATTACCTATTAATTTATAATTAATTAATAATTAACTAACTACTGCCCTATTTTAATTATTACTTTTCAATGATTATTTTATTATTAATTTCTTAATGATTTCTTGAAATTACCATTGCTTTAATGTTTAATAATAATAAACATTTCTTAAGCTTGTTCTTTATTGATTTATTTTGATTATTTATTTATTATTTTTCAGTGTTGGGTTTTATTATTATTTAACACCATTACCCTAAATATTTTTCTTCTAGTTATCCTTCCTTTTTCCCTTTTTTTAACATGGTTTTAATTTATTGTTTCTTTTAAACCTTTTATTCATAATAAATCCTTATGGTTTATTTATTTCTAACCATTTTTTTAATTTATGTCTAATGTTATCCTCCAATGGCTACATCGTTTGAACATTTTAACTAGAGGGTCCATTCCTATTTACGCTTTGGGCATTATCATAATTTCTTCACAAGTTTGTTCTAAAGATGAACCACACCTAATAGTTCACAACGTCGAAAATTCTAAATGTGATGGATCTAGAAAATTTGTTACACATTGAAAACTTATATATATATATATATATATATATATATATATATATATTATATATTGAATCTTTAGTTTTTTATACAAAAATATAAATATTATATTTATATGTGAGAAAAATTAAAAGGCAATAGAATTTTAAGTTATAATCAATTTTGATTGTGAATTGATATTTAACCAGACTAGATCTATCTTAATTACGATGTACCAGGGCCAAGAGGGATCAAATCTCTTTTCACTCTAAAAGACATTTTCACCTCAAGAGATTTGTCTCTCTTGGTGCTTGGTAGATCCAAAGTTAAGATGGACCTAGATTTATTTAATTATGATTTTTTATTAAAGCTATTATGATATGTGTGCATAAATTTCTACATGATCGGGGGCGTGTAGGTTGGGCTTCTAGCTTAAAGAAACACTTAGATTTGTTAACATTATCAGTGCTACATGATGTGGCCCGAGCTTGGACTTTTATGAAAAAACCATTAATCAAATTCAAACTTGGTACCAAGTAAACAAGGTATAAATTTTACAGAATTCATTTTGGGCAGGGATAGGGCGGAGATAAATAACACTCAAAGCCCTAACCAAATCCTTCTCTTTGGAAAAAAAGAAAAATCATTAGATTTGTATGCCTTTAAATATGCTACATTAGAGAAAAATACGATGGTAAAAACCATGGGTTTTCAAAACCTAGAGTCTGAAAATCGCTAATCTTTATGTAACATGACAACAACTCTTCCATAGTGAGTTGGAGAGCACCTCTCAATACAATGATTTTATGAAGAAACCATTCAAAATAACCTTAGCTAATTTCAAAGTTACATTAAAGAAATCCCAAATACAAAATGATCTTAAAAAAATAATTAACAAATAGTTGTATACTAGCAACTGCACCAGATGTTGCAAAGGAAACATCGTAAGGCAATAGCATATAACATTAATTAATGCTTATTTGACAATTGTTGAAAGATATAAAAATATCAATGAAAGGTAAGGACCATGCTATAATGAAATCTTATTGCAATACTGCTTCCATGAGCCTTACAAATCATGAGGCCTATGTTGACGTTAAAGATGCGTGAAGATTTTTTCTCTTAAGAATATGTTGTTCTATGTTATCTTTTCTTTAGGTACTCTACTTTCCAACCTGAAGAATCTTAATATTGCACTATAATGAACTTAGCTTTTGTACAAATCTTATTTCCATATTGTTGATGGTTTTATATGGATGTTATTAACCATTTTATGCTGATTTGATTTCATATTCATTGAGCATGTTTTTTTCTTAGTGGGTTCTCGACCTATTAAATATTGTTTAATCTACTAAGTTTTCATTGTATTTATGAGTGTCTTAAAAGGAACTAACTTATATTTCAATTGCTGATATGAAGTTGGTCGGTTTTTTTCCTTGTGCATATAGTAAAAAATATATCTAACAGTGGCTTTCATCACTTCAAGGGTAGTAAAAACAAGGTTATTGATAAAATAACTCCAGCACCAAGAGAGATTTGGTAGCAGTTGTGGAATTGGTGAACATGTCCTTCACTATGGTGTTGGCCAGTGGTCATATCTTTCTTGATCTTGTATAGAAGAAAGCAAATTTAATTTAGATTATACTACATTAACCATGAAATTTCCAACATTCAGGGCACACTTTCCATCACCTTTGCAGAGAAAATTCTAATAGAGTATCACACTTTTCTTATCATATCTAAATGCTCCTATATGTAATAGTGGTGAATTTCATCACTTCAAGAGTAGTAAAAACAAGTCTATTGAGAAAACAACTCTAGCACTAAGAGATATTTGGTAGCAACTGTGGAATTAGTGAACATGTCTTGCTCTGTGGTGTTGGCTATTGCACATAACTTTCTTGATCTTGTATAGAAGACTGTAAATTTGCATTTATCTTATACTACATTAACCATGAAATTTCCAACATTTAGGGCACACTTTCCATCACATTTGTAGAGAAAATTACAATAGAATATCACACTTTTCTTATTAGATCTAAATGCTCCCATATGCAACAGCTACATTGTGCCTCATAGTTTAAATTTGTGCAAAGAGTGTTAAGGTGCAAGCTAGAATAAGAGGAGGGGAAGTTAGGATTGAGCAGTGTATGAAGAATGTTGTTTGGGACTTGAGAGATTCATGTCGGAACACCCTTATTTATGCATCACACATGCTTTGATAATAAATTGCTTGATTCTCTAAGGTGATTTAGAATAGAAAAACTGAAGCGAGCTATAAGCTCACTATTAAGCTAATAATATTAATTGGAGAGACATGTTCTCAGAAAACTACTATGTGGATGAAGTTTCTTAATAGCTATGATTATCTTTATGACTGGCCTTGTACTCCATATACTATGTTCATCAGGCTAAGAGTCAAGTTGCATTAGTTGTATTATTGTAGTTGAAGCTCATGAGCATATCTTAAGCACAAACATATTGTTAACATTGCTTAATAGATGTTTGGTAAAAAGACCATCGTTGAGCCTTATCATAATATACGTAACAAATAGACATACATTATCATATTATCTTTGGGTTTGCAATATTTATTATGTGATCAACATAAATGTCCCTGTAGATATTAAGTACATGCAAGTGATCACATAGAATCTTCACAAAACTCGCTTATGAATTGGGGCTAGATCAGTCAAAGCATAGTTTTTGAATGATTTGGTTGTGTTAATTGTACTAAAATAGGGATCCAAAATGAATGAGGCTACTTACAACCTGAAGCAACAATTTCCATGCAAATTTATCTTCTTTTTTATACAAATAGATTTAGTTTTTGTCCTCATCTGACTCCCAAAATAAATTTGTTGAGCTGCAAGCATTACCAACACTTGTCCTTCAATCAATAGCATGGGGAAAAAATCCAATTTAACAATTATTTCTGAATTTGATTGAACTACAGTTGTTTATGAAATTGAACGACCTACATGGACAAGGAAAGGGTAACAGTACAATTTTTTATCTTGGCACACTAGTAGATTGGAAACAAGTTTTTCGAAAGAATTTACATACACAAAAAGGATTCTATAGTTTTGCAATGCTTACTAAGCTAAGTCTATGTTGGGTTAATGGCTTACTAAGTTATTCCTAGTTTGATTGCAAAAGTTGACACTAGCAATTTTAGTGTAATTGAAGCAAATAGAATATATTCCTAATGCACCGACTCACTTCCAAATGAATATGCAAGAATTTGTTATTGATGATTATCAATTTTTGGGGTCAACACAACTTTTTAAATTGTTTATTGTACTATGCAACTCATTATAGGCACCAATCCTTTTGAAATATCGTGAAACTAAAGTGTTCATGCTTAATGTGGTTCGAGAGAGAATTTTGCAAGATGCATAACATTTTGACTTTTCAATCATAATTTGTCTCATAATATTCTATCCAATGGTGTTGTGGTGGACTGACAAGGTTTTGCAAATTAAAGTAAACAAAACACAAAACTTATACTTGAAAACTTCACCAACATCTTGTTGTCTTCAAGTAGGAACATGCTCTAATCCTCAAACTCTATTGGCAAAGTTCAGCAAGCACAGAGTTTCTCCCATGTCATTTTATGGGGACTAAATTTTACAAACAAAATCTTTCAATATACTCCTAAGTGAACATGCATCATAATGGTGTGAGAGGAAATTGAATTGAACTTGATACAACTAAATTAGAATTTCAACTCAATTTTGACCAAAAATTTTAACCTAAAAAAGAAGACAGAGAAGCAAGAGACGCAGCACTCAATAAACATTGTGAAATCAAAGAAGCAACTTAAAATTATAATTTAAAAGCTTAAAGACAATTACCAAATGAACTTTGCAGCAAATGCGTAAGCTTAGAGTTCCTATTTTCACCAAGCAAATTATTATTACTAATTTTGTATAGTGAAAAAAGAAAATAGACCAAGTAATAGAATGCAATAGAGTTAACCCGAAAACAAATTTGCAAAACTCTCTTGCTCCTTATATTTTGTCAAAGCAACAAATTTGTATGGTGTATGACTGCTTTTGGTTGTCAGGGCAACTATGACATCACTGAGAGCATATATGGACTTATTGATATATTTTTCTTCTTTTAAACGCTCCCCATGGACATCAGCTTTTGTTATTCTCTCACTACCTCTTTTCTTATCAGATCTAAATGCTTCTATATGAAACAACTACCTTATGCCTCATATATTAAATTTGTGCAAGGAGGAGGAGTGTCAAGGTGCAAGCTAGAATAAGAAGAGGGGAGGTTGGGATTGAGCAGTGTATGAAGAATATTGTTTAGGACTTGGGATTCATGTCGAAACACCCTTATTTATGCATCACACATGCTTTAATAATGAGTTGCTAGATTCTCTAAGGCGATTTATAATAGTGAAAATGAAGTGAGCTATAAGCTCCCTATTTGAGATAATAGTACTAATTGGAGAGACATGTTCTGGAAAAGTACTATGTTGGTGTAGTTTCTTGATACCTAAAATTATCTTTATGAATGACCTTGTACTCCCTATACTATGTTCATCAGGCTCAGAGTTGGGCTCTGTTAGTTGTTATATTTTAGTTGAAGCTCATGAGCATAGCTTTAGCACAAACCTATTGTTAGCATTGCTTAATAGATGCTTGTTAGCATTGCTTAACATATGCACATACATTATCAAATTATCTTTGGGTTTGCAATATTTATTATGTGATGGAAAGAAAATTTCCCCCTTGGATATTAAGTACATTACAAGTGATGACATAGACTCTTCACGAAACTCACTCATGAATTGAGGCAAGATCAGCCAAAGCACAATTGTTGAATGATTTGGTTGTCTTAGTTGTACTAAAATGGGATCCAAAATGAATTAGGGTACTTACAACCTGAGCGACAATTTCTATGCAAATTTCTCTTCTTTTCAATACAAATAGATTTGGTTTTGGTCCTCGTTTGGCTCCTAAAATAGATACGCTGAGTTGCAAGCATTATCGACACTTGTCCATCAATCAATAGTATGGGAAAAAATCCAATTTAACAATTGTTTCTAAATTTGATTGAGTTATAGTTGTTTTGATTTGAACAACCTACAAGGATAAGGAAAGGGTAGCAATACAATTTTGGAATTTCTAATGCACTAGTAGACTAGAAACAAGTTTGTCGAAAGAATTTACGTACACAAAAAGCATTGTAAATTCTTGTAATGCTTACTAAGTCGAGTCTAGGTTGGGTCAATGGACTTGCATGCTTAATTCTAGAAATCAAGCAAGTTGTTCATAGTTTGATTGCAAAAGTTGACACTAGCAGTTTCAGTGCAGTTGAAGCAAATGGAATATATTCCTAACAGACCAGCTCATTTCCAAATGAATACGGAAGAATTTGTTATTCATAATTGTTAATTTTTAGTGTCAACACAATTTTTTAAACTACTTGTTCTACTATGCAACTCATTAGAGGCACCAATCCTTTTGAAAGATCTTGAAGCTAAGGTGTTAATGCTTAATGTGGTTCGAGAGACAATTTTGTAAGATGCACAACATTATGACTTTTCAATCATAATTCATCTGGTGATTATTCTATCCAATGGTGTTGTGGTGGACTGAAAAGGTTTTGAAAATTAAAGTAAACTAAACACAAAACATGTACTTGAAAACTTCACTAGCATCTTGTTGTAGTAGCAAGCTCTAATCCTCAAACTCTACTGACAAAGTTCAGTGAGCATAGAGTTTCTCCCGTGTCATTTTCATGGGGACTAATTTGTACAAATAGTCTTTGAATCTCCTCCTGAGTGAACATACATCATAATGGTGTCAGAGGCAACTAAATCGAACTTATACATCTAAATCAAAATTTCAACTTGATTTTGACCATAAATTTTAACCAGAAAAGAAGAAAACGAAGCAAGAGAAACAACACTCAATAAACCATTGTGAAATCAAATAGAAGCACTTAAAACTATAATTTGAAAAGGTTAAAAGGCAATTAAAAGCCCATTGAACAATTGCAGCAAATTGTGTTAAGCTTAGAGTTCCTATTGTCAAAGCAATTATTATAAATTTCAAATTCAATTTATATATATATATATATATAAAGAGAGAGAGAGAGAGAGAGAGAGAGTTTCTAATTTAGAGTATAAAGGGACATGTGTATTTTCTTATATACTTATATAAATTTGTCCTTATAACTAATATAGTATATAGAGGAAGAGAGTAGAGAGAGAGAGAGATTTCTATTTATAGTATTGAGGGAGATATGTATCTTCCTTCTATGCTTAACATAAAGTTGATTCCCATAGTATGGAAATCTTCTTTCCACTCCCATTAGGATATGTCTAAAAACTTTTAATAGCAACATTTTAACCATGTTAGGCCACAAATAAAATATGCTCATAAAATATTTCAATGTTAGCTATGCATATATTTAGAAATTTAAATAAAAAATTCTTATGATTAAAACATTTCATTAATGTGTTATTCAGGATAAATGACATAGAATTTTTAAATGATTAATACAAATTTGCCACCTAATACTAACAAACAAATATAATTTATAATTCCATTTTAATTGAAATTTAAAAAAACAAAAACAAAAAACTTATTTTTACACAAATAATCTATAGGTCCATTTTCCTTGAAATTTGTTCAAAATTCTCCATCTAAATTAAAAACAAAATAAAATAAAAAACAACTTACTTCAAATAAAAAACAAAAAAACAACTTACTTTTACACATAATTTGTAGATCGATTTCATTGAGATTTATTCAAAACTCTCCCATTAAAAAAAAAATACAACTTTATTTAGGTTTTGTAATGTAAAAGAAATTTACACTTTGATCTCTCTTGCTTTGATATATCGTGCGAAATGTAAGTAAATAAAATATCTTATAGTTTTAATACAAAATGGTCAATCTGGGCGGGTTAAAATGAGTGTAGAAATTTGTTTTTTAATGATGGGTAAGGGTTTGATACATGGTATTAATAAATACATATAATTTATAAATCTATTTTAATTGAGTGTTTATATAAAAAGACTTCTACACGTATTTTATAAATTTACTTTTATAAGATTTATTTTAAATTTTTTAAATAAATAAATAAATAAAAAAAATAAATATATATATATTTTTGATCTCTAGATTTTTGATATAGATCTGTTTCTCATATTCACACTATTGCAAATATTTCTATTATTTTAGATAGTGAAAAAAAATTATTTAATTTTACATACATGAAATATTTTTTAGATAGTGGAAAAAATTATAATAATTTAAGTGTCAAATCGATAATAAGATAATTATTATTGATTGTTATTAACAATTACCCACGCCACTTAAAATTATCTATTGGTAATCTGTAAAATGGTAAGCTTTCACATACCTCTTAGTCTTGAGAATTAACTTATTTCCTTATATAAGAAAAAAATAAATTCTTAACTAAATAAAAACAATTTTAAAATATACTTTAAAAATAAAATATATTTTTTTGAAATTCCCATTTATTTAATTAAAAAATAGAAACTAAAACCAGATAGACCGAAAATCATGCTTAGCTTACAGTTATTAAACTATCACCAACATACGACTACGTACCTTCAACCTACTAGGGAGTTGCATTTTTCATGTATTTATTGTAGGGTTTGTGACCCACTAATTCCTTGAGTTGGTTATTACATGGCAATGACCATCTCACCCTTTAACGTACATCCTCCATTGTCAATAAGGGTACACTTTTTCACGTGATAAAAGTATTTTCTGCCTATGATGCTAACCTAAAGCATGTGTCCGATGGTAGATTCTTTGCTCATTAGATTGCATGATGGCACACCTCCTTTAGCACTATGTGAATATTTAATGATTGGTTAGGTACAATCATGAAGAGACAAGTTTGAATTATGAAAAATATTCCTTTCATAACTTCCATATGAATAAGTTGGAAGTATGAAAAAGATCCCACTTCCATATAATCCAATCAGGAGTAGAAATTATAAAGAATATACCTTATATATAATGGTTATTATGTAGATTTTGTTTGGTATTATCCATTTGATATATTATGCAAATTGAGAAAGGGTATTGGAACTTTTTGCTTGTTTGATACATATATATTTGAATAGAGAATTTATTAGAAACTCTAAGTAATGTTAAGTTGATGGGTTCATGGGGATGTCCTTTGTTAGGCATTAATGGGATTCCCTATTGCTATCACATGTTTGGAGATTGTAAATGATTGCAAGTATAATTATGGTTTGATGCAAGTTTTTATCTAATGTATTGTTGGATTACATTGCTTTTATATTACTTTTCTCTATTCATTGTATGACTTTTGTATGACTTTTTGTTATTGTATTTTAGCTGCAACTCTGATGGGTGTTGTTTTTTTCTTATTTCAAAATTTGGTTGTGAGTTATAGATATGGATCTTTAACTTAGTTTTGGGAGATATTGTGAGTATAATATTTTTTTTTATCAATTTTTAATAGTGTTTATTAAAGATTTACAATATATTAGGTGAGATTGTTTCTCACCTTATTTTTCATTTTCTATATATATTATCCTTGTATATGGGATATTAGCATGAGAGACTTCCCCTTAAGGGGGTGAGTTCCTTTCTAAAGCCTTCTGGACCATTTTACTCACTTTAAGTGTAATTGTTTTGAGGTCTCCTTATTTATCATTTGATCTATAATTCCTTCCATATGTCTAATCCCTTTCTTAATGTCATTATCACTGTCAAGTTATTAATGGTCTCTCTTATATTTTGTATATAGAACCCAATGGGTTCCCTCAATAAATTGGACCTAAGTAAATAGAAAACTTATTCTAAATTTAAAATAATGTTAAATTGGGGTTTTTATGAGGGTCTTCATCTCTTGTACCATGTTCACTACTCCTTCGTAGGCATTGGTGGGGTTTCCTTAGTTCTATTGTACAATGAGAAGTTTCCAATGGTTGCAAGCATCATTAGTATTTGATTTGATGCATCTTCTTGTGTAATGCATTTTTGTACTATATGGCTTTGTTTCACTTTTCTCTATGAAATGCACCTCTCTTGTATGGCACCCTATCATTGCATTCTTCATTGTATTCATAATGGAGCCGTGTCCTGTTTATTCCAAAACTTGATTGTGCCTCGTAGATTGGATCCTAATCTTAGTTACACCATGTGGGACATTGTGAGTGTCACACCTCTTTCATATCAATTCTTAATAAATATCATCTAAGATTTTCCCCATATTAGTGAGATTATTTTTTACCAGCTCACTTTCCATCCTTTTGTATAGAATGTACACTATCCTTGTATATCTAAGACACATATTAGCATAAGAGACTTCTTCTCAAAAGGTGAATTAATTACAAATAAGACCTCCTTGACTCAATTCTACCCACTATGTCTATCTTGGATTGTCCATTTGATTATTTGATTCATAAATCCTTTCCAATGTCCAACCCTTTCTCAATGTTATTGTGTCTATCAAGTTCATCGTCATCTTCATTATATTTTGTACATTAAACCCAATGGGGTTCCTTGGTAAATTTTAGTTTTTTGGAGGATCCCTCTATCCCTGTTATGCCTACTAGATATTATTATAATTGCACTCATTGATATTTAAAATTGATGAAATCACACCAACTTAGATATCTTTATCAATACTTGTTGGGTATGTGTTATATTCTTGGCATGACTACCTTCACGTGTTTTACATTGTGTCAGGCATAATCAGTGGGTTGGTAGGGGGGTCACAAAGGGTGAAAAACCCCCTTCCTCAAGGGTTTAGGGGCAATGCCCCCATGAAAAAAAAAAGATAAGATAATATAATATAAACAAATACATTTTGGTGGTTTTTTCATCCATTTTTGGCAATTTTTGGCTCATGGTTTTCACTTTTAGAATTTTTCTAGTGCATGATGGTTTTTCCCACGATTTTAAAATCCCATTTCAGGAACTACAATTGTATTCTAATTTAGGGTAATGGATCAGAATTTTATGGATGCCACAAGATATGTAAAGAAGAGACACTGAAAAATATTTTGGTTTTCTCAATTTAGGTTTCTGATGGGAAGAGGAATTTTGGGGTTTAATCAAAATCCCTTTTCCTTAACAAATCGATCTTGAGGCCTATGGGTTATGGCCCACTAAGCCTATCGGAAGCGTTTCTTTAGGCTCTAGGCCTTTTAATTCATGGACCACAACACTTATCGGAGGGTTTTTACACTATCGAGAGCATTTAGATATGCTTGTAAGTCTTTAAAACCCTGGCCATTTAACTATCAGAGATATACGGGAACAAAGAGTTTACAAAGGAAAACCCCGCTCCGTTGTGCTTAGCCAGACCTCAAAATTTATTAGTCCACGACTATAAAATCGGTGGTTCCAATCTCACCCCATCGCAAGTCCATAGCACCACTCCAACCTCCGATCTCCGCCTGTCCCGATTGCCAATCGCCAATCGGCTTATCGATGATATCGCATTATCATCCCATCGCCTTATCGGCATCCCATTGCCACCAGCCTTTGACCTCCCAAAATGCGATCATCGGTTTCTTCTAGGTCGTCGATATGACACCAGATCCGACAGTTGTCGCTTAATCGCAACATTGCATTCGCAATCGAACTTCGGCCAATTCCGATAACTCATAAAGGGTTATGTCGATGCGATAAAGTTTCTGTCACTGATACGATAAAGGATCTAGACCGTTGATCCATAAGATTAAACGGCTCCTATGTATTCTTGTCTATATCCTTTTTAACTAATCTCACTTGCCTTTGAAGGGTTTCTGTGTTAAACACAGCCTTGACACACTCTGCAAAATACTCATATAAACGATATCTCATTATTCAATGGATCGCCATCGATCCTACAGTGATCGATGATCGATCAACATGCATACAACCGGAATTTAAGCCATTAATACAGATATATATATATATATATATATATGAAACACACACAAACGCACAATTTCAACACTAAAACACATTTATATATTATTATATACAGAACGGTTATAAGCTAAGGCATTTTAGCCTTAGGACAAACTCTCCTCTTGACTACATTGTATCTATCTCACGACATATATCGAACACGCAGGTTCATGAACATATATATAAGGAAACATTAGATCAAATCACTAAAAGGATCTAATCATATTTCTCCATGATTTCCTCTAACAAAAGCCCTAAAGCTCTCGGTACGCATACATGCATATGAACACATGGCAGATTACATTAATAAGTCTCCTCAAGACTTTATCCATTCCATCTTTTCCTCTGTTTTAAAACAGATTTTTCCCCATTTTGCTCCCTGGTACACGTGCTCCTCTTTGCTCTTCTTTGGATTCCTCCATTAATTTAGGGTGTTGGACGCTCCTACATCAGACTCCTGAGGCACAAAAATTTATGACCTCTTGGTCATATGCTTCTCCTTGTTCTTAGCAATTCTACCCACTTCACTTCTTCAGTGGAACTGCTTTTATGATCTTTGTGAGCTGCAACCATTCCTCTACAGTAACAGTCTCCTTCTGCTACATGATACCTCAATAAGCTCTCCTCACTAAGTCTTTTGGCATCCTTCAGGTTCTCTCCTCTGGAACCATATGAGCACTCCATGCTTTAGGTTTGCTGCAATCTTCTCACCTTCTTCTATCATTCTCGGTGCGACAGTAAGACCATAACTCTTCATACTTTAACAATTGTACCTCCATCTCCTCTGCTTGCACTCCTTCTTCCTTCTCTTAGGAATTTCTTTAATCTTCCTTTACATGCAAAAACTTCGTCTACTCTAACACCAAATGATGGGAAGAGGAATTTTGGGGTTTAATCAAAATCCCTTTTCCTTAACAAATCAATCTTGAGGCATGTGCGTTATGGCCCACTAAGCCTATCAAAAGCATTTCTTTAGGCTCTAGGCCTTTTAAGTCATGGACCACAACACTTATCAGAGGGTTTTAACATTATCGGGAACATTTAGATATGCTTTTAAGTCTTTAAAACCCCGACCATTTAATTATCGGAGATATATGAGAACAAAGAGTTTACAAAGGAAAACCCTGCTCCGCTGCGCTTAGCTGGACCTCAAAATTTATTAGTCTGCGACTATAAAATCGTCGTTTCTAATATCGCCCCATTGCAAGTCTGCAGTGCCACTCCAACCTCTGATCTCCTCCTGTCCCAATCGTCGATCATCAATTGGCTTATCGATGATATCGCATTATCGGCCCATCGCCTTATCAGCATCCCATTGCCGCCAGCCTTTGACCTCCCAAAATTCGATCACCGATTTCTTCTAGGTCGTCAATCTGACGGTTGTTTCTTAATCGCAACATCGCATACGCAATCGAACTTCAGCCGGTTCCGATAACTCATAAATATTTTTGCCAATGCGATAAAGGTTCTACCGCCGATGCGATAAAGGAATAAAGGTTCTACCGCCGATGCGATAAAGGATCTAGACCATTGATTCATAAGATCAAACGACTCCTGTGTATTCTTGTCTGTATCCTTTTTAACTAATCTCACTTTCCTTTGAAGGGTTTCTCTGTTAAACACAGTCCTACCACACTCTGCAAAATACTCATATAAACGGTATATCATTATTCAATGGATCGTCATCGATCCTACAGTGGTCGATGGTCGATCAACATGCATACAATTGAAATTTAAGCCATTAACACAAATATATACATGAAACACACACAAATGCACAGTTTCAACACTTAAACACATTTATATATTATTATATATAGAACGGTTATAAGCTAAGGCATTTCAGCCTTAGGACAAACTCTCCTCTCGACTACATTGTACCTATCTCACGAAATATATCGAACACGTAGGTTCATCAACATATATATAAGGAAACATTGGATCGGGTCACTAAATGAATCCAATCAGATTTCTCCATGATTTCCTCTGACAAAAGCCCTAAAGCTCTCAATATGCATACATGCATATGAACACATGGCAGATTACATTAATAAGTCTCCTCGAGACTTTATCCATTTCATCTTTTCCTCTGTTTTAAAACAGATTTTTTCCTATTTTTCTCCCCGGTCCACGTGCTCCTCTTCACTCCACTTTGGATTCCTCCATTAATTTAGGGTGTTGGATGCTCCTACATCAGTTTCCAAGGTAAAATCTTTGTGTTAATGTGTCTCTGAGCCATTGCATTTTTTCTGTTTTACTAATAATTTATTTGCGGCAATTGATTTTGCAAGTTTAAACTTGCATTTGGTATTAGAGTAGTTTTCAACTTCAAAGGGATGCTTTTATGGCTAAGGGGTTTGGGTTGAGCCTATGTAAGCCCTGTTGTCATAGGAAATCTACGAAATCAATTCATGTGGTGAAAGGAAATGATGAGTAGTTCAAATATAGAGATCAAGAAATTCAATGGGCATAGTTTTGAGTTGTGGAAGCTCAACATGGAAGATTTGTCAGTGGACAAAGATCAAAGGATCATTGTAGATTTGGGTTTTGCACTAACAAGGATGTCAACAAAATACTGAGATAAGTTGGATAGAAAGGAAAAGAGCACAATATGATTGTGTCTCTCAAATTAAATATTACTAAACGTTTTAGGAGAAGCTACATCTCAGGCATCGTGGAACAAGTTAGGGGCTTTGTACCAATCTAAGTCCCTGGTGAAAAAAAAAAAAAAAAAAAAATATATATATCCTATGGAAAATGTTGTATATCTTAATGATGAAGGATGGAGATTCATTGACAAAGCATATTAAAACATTAGATATTGTGGTAAGTCAAAAAATGTGTGTTGATATTAACATTTCATATGAAGAGAAATGTATCAGTTTGTTATGTTCCTTACCAAACTCACGGGATAGTTTGGTTGTTTCCAAAGGTAGTAATGCATAAATGTTTTTTTTTTTTTTTTTTTTTTTTTTTTAACTGTGATGAGAATATTGTATAAAATTAAAATCTGCACTTGGATCGCAACCTATACAGTCAGTGAGTACAATGAAAATCCTTTGAGGCCAACTATACCTATAAACTCACAATGACCTTTATTCTTAACATCTATCGACCATTTTACTATCCTATAAGACACAGGGTCTTTGGAAGTGTAGATTCACCAAAAGACCTGTAAATACAAACAAAATTTACATTGCGCACCAACCCATTGTTAAGGAATGGTTGTGAGGGAAGGAATACCATTTCTCATTAGAACTCATGCATCCAAGTTTACACCTTTATTGGCAAGATCAACTATAGTAGAATTGTTCATTCTCAACACATGAAAGAAGCTAATAGTAGAGAAGACTAGTTTTAGATTCCTAATTCAATCAATAATTCTTCGCAACCTATAATCCTTAAGGAAAGATCCATGAAAAAGGTGATGTATAACTAGTTGCAAAGTTCCCAACACCGCAACATGTTTGATGTTTGTTTCTTTGGCCAGAAGGAGCCCTTGTAGTAATCCATATGCCTTTGCTACATTATTTTCACAATTTCCTAACCCCTAACTGTACTTAATTTTAATTTTTCCATCGGGGTTTAGAATAACCCCTCTCACTCCTGCCACCCCCACTAATGCATATTATTTGATGAGATAGTACCATCCTTTTTTTTAGAGGAGACGAGATGGAAAAGTGTGCAAAGTCAGAACACAAATGCCTTGTTTGTAATAGGACACTCATGTAATAAAAATAAAAATAATTTCTCAAGTGGGAGATCTAAATATAGAGAAGATATAAATCTTTGGGAAAATTCATAGAGGTATGTCAGAAATGTGGGAAAAAGGGGCATTACAAGAAAAACTATAGATCCAAAATTGCTAAGAAAGGGAAGAGATCACATGATGCTCCTTCTACGGAAGAAAAATCCACATCCTCAAATGAAGGAGGGGAAGCATACTTCGCTTTTTCAAGTACACATGTTGGTCATGAAGCACGGTTATTCCACTCATGGGAACCCTTTCATATGACTCCCCGCATTGAATGGTTTTGCAAGTATGAAAGATGGTGGTGGTGATGGTTTCCTAAGAGATAACTCGACAAACAAAACCATAGGATGATGAAAATTCAAGTTGAAGCTCATGGGTGGAAGGATTACAACACTCCTTGGTGTTTATCACATCCAAGGATTATCCAAATTTTTTATTTTCGTAAGCAAGATGAGCAATGCAGGGGTAAAAACAATGCTTGAAAATGATATTTGTAGGATGGTTTGAGGAGCAACAATATTGTTGTGGGGAGTTTGATTGGAACTCTATATAAGATACTAGGAAGCACTATTAGTGATGGGTTCAATAGTTATGTTGTTCCTGAGAGTGGAGCTAAAGAAGGAAAAAATCCTACTACCTCTAGAGAAAATATTGTTGTGGCATAAAAGAATAGAACTATTAAAGTGAATCACCCTCGAGTACTATATGGTAATGGTATGATAGAAGGTATGTATGATTTCCCTCTAGATTTTTAATTTTTGTGAACATTGTTTAAATGGGAAGCAAAATTGAGTAAGATTCTCCTTTAGTGTTACAAGGGAGGAGGGAATAATACCATTAGCGCATAGTGATGTGTTTAGTTTTGTGTCGGTTCCATCACTGGGTAAATATGTGTACTATGTCTCATTTATATATAAGTTCTTGAGGAATATATGGATTTATTTCCGCATGAAGAAAGATGAAATCTTTGACAAATTCAAAGAGTTTAATGCTCTTGTGAAAAACAGACAGAGAATAAAATTAAGGTGTTGAGGACAGATAATGGTGGAGAATTATGCAAGAAGTGTGATATAGCAAGGCAGAAGACTACTTCATACACACTTCAGCAGAATGAAGTAGAAAAATGAATGAATAGGATTTAGATGAAAAAAGCAAGAAGCATGATCAATGGTGTGACATTAGGACATAAATTCTAAGTAGAGGTAGTGGACATTGCTTATTGCTTAGAAAATAGATCAGCCTTGTTAGCATTGGAAAACAAGACTCCACATGAGGTATGGATTAGTAAGAAACTCTCTTTTAAACATCTCGAGGTATTTCACTGTGATTCTTATGTTCACATTCCAAAGGAGACTAGGAGTATGCTAGATAAGAAAGCTAAAAATGTATCTTTAATGGATATAAAGATGCTTTAAAAGGTTATAATCTTTGTGAACCTAAAATTATCCAAATTGGATCCATAAAGAATGATTAACAGAGCCATGGTTGTACCAGGTCGGGAAAGACTTCAAATAATTTAAAACAACAATCAAAAACACCTCTAAACCAGTGGCAGTGGCAGCCAACGTGGAACGACAAGGACTTTGGTCAAAGCGGGCTGACCGAGGCCCATGGAGACTGCGCAGGAGGCGAAATTAGTCCTTGGGAGGCTCGGATCGAGAAACAGAGGGAGTTTTTGATGCGCAATCACTGGGAAAAAACCCTTAAAATGGAGAAGCCCCGAGCACTTGGTCGCATGGGAGCCGGGAAAACCGTGGGACAAAACGCTAAGCGCTAATCGTGGGACCCACTCCAAAACCGGCAGTATAGATCAAGGGCGTCCATGGGCAGTAAGCAGTTTTGATGAAAAAGGAGCGACTCCACTCAGCGCCCGACACGTGGCAACCAGAGGAGAGAGAAAACCACCGCTCATAGCGCTGTAATGGTCGAGCTAGTCAACCGCACGGGACGAGCGAACGACGTCGAATTTGGGGGCTCCAGATCTAACGGCTGAGAACGCACCCAATGGAGAAGACAGAATTAATGGAGGGTTAAGCCACGATTTAGAAGAACTTGAGGTCTGCTTTGACCGCCAAGGTGGCGGAAGACTCATTCCATGACGTAACCAAAGAATTGGACTGACAAAGCAAGCTGGCGCGGTTTGCAAGAGGACAAGTGGCCACTCGTGAGTCTAATGATGACGCCGAGAATAGGGAACTCCAAGCGCAGCCACAAGCCGGCAATTCGACAAAGGTGGAAGAGGAACCGAACTGCCATGAGCTCGAATGGTTTAAATCCATGAACAGAGAACATAAAGGACACCGAAGACGAAGGATTCGGGAACTGAAAGATGGAACACCGAAGATAGAAGACATAGAAGAGAAGAACCAGTAAGGCAAAAAGTAGAAAAGAGGACAGAGGGCCGGGCTGACCAAAGGAAGCGTCGAGCACCAAAGAGCTTGAGAGATTCAAGCCATCCCTGAGAGGATCTGTCAGACCAGAGAGGTCAAAGAGCTGGCAAGGAAGAGAGTCTGTGTACTCTAGTGGCTTGGGGAATCCAAGAACCACCCTGCCAAGCCAATCTATTTCAGGAGACTCATATTGAGCTCCTTCATTGTAATTCTCTGCTTCAAGACACAATAAAAGAAGGCCACCACTGAAACTAGACTAGAGTTGTAGCCTTGGAGGATAGGGTGAACTCCTCATTAATTTCTTGTGTCCTTGTATTTTCTTACTGTGTTTCTCAACTGTTTTCCATTTCAGGTGTATGTGTATTTGCAATCTAATCGATCTGTTACTTAAATAACATAGACACACACACCAACATATGAGTCTATAATACCTTCATTTTAATAAATCTTTAATTGAGGTCACTCATAGGGTGATTATCAGATCAAGTGGTATCAGAGCTTTAGGTTGTAAGGTTAGACAAGCTTGTGTTGGTTTAGCTGTTGAATGCTCACTGTGTCAAAGCTCAAATTAGGAGAAGGAGAGTTGGTCGAAACTAATCCTGGAATTGGGAGAGTCTATCCTCAGAAGACAATGTCAGAGGAAGGTTCTGTGGGGCCAGACCCTCAATGCATAGAGAGTTTCCTAGCTATAAAGTCTATGGTAGAAGAAATGTATAGGGACTTTAGAAAGCATAAGGATGAAGATTCATCAGGTTCTAAACAAGATAAAGAAGAAGAAGAATCTCATAATCGTGCCCACTCAAAAGGAAAAGGGAAAGAGGAAAACTTTCTCACACCTCCTAATAGCCCTGTGCATAATAAGAAAGCATCTTTGATTAAGCTAGATGTTAAATTTGACTATGATGGAGAGCTAAATGCTGAAAAGTTGGACAATTGGATTAGACAAATTGATGTGTATTGCAGAGTACAGAACATTGATTCAGACAAGAGCAAAATTCAGCTAGCAAGCCTACGCCTAGGAGGCACTGCCTTGGTTTGGTGGGAAGGCAGAACCCAAGCTGATATGAAAAGACATGGTAAGACTATCTCTGTCTGGAGTGACTTTGTTTCTGCAATGAAGAAACAATTCTATCCATTGGCCTACATGTAACAAGCCATGATGAGTTGGCAAACTCTTTGGTAGTTGAAAAGGCAAAGTGTGAAAGGGTACACTCAAGAATTTAGAAAAATAGCATTGGTTCTAGGGATCTCATTAGACTCACCAGAGACTCTTTTGAAGTACATTGGTGGTCTGCACAGCTACATGAGGCATACCATCCTCATGTTTAATCCCACTAATATAGATGAGGTATTTGTACAAGCTACTCATCTAGAAGCTAGAGGAATGAATGGAAATCCAGAAGTCGGGGGACCATCCCAACCCACTGCAAGCAAGAGCAAGGAGAAAAGAAAGCAGAAGTGGAAAGCAAGGAAGGCTAACACTGCACAGAAAGGCAAAGCTTCATGCACTCACTGTAAAAAGGA
>APFE031501394.1:79853-99640 GCA_000404065.3 Pinus taeda
GTACATGATATTATTTTGCAGCAAGATGTTCCATTGCCTAACATTGGAATGTATAGGTTGTCTGCTTTAGAGAATGCTAAAATCAAGAAGCAGGTGCAGGAGTTGCTCGAGAATGGTTTTATCAGGCCTAGCACATCACCATGTGGGTCACCATTCGTTTTGGTGAGAAAGAAAGATAGCTCTTGGAGAATGTGCATTAACTACCGAGCACTGAATAAGATAACAATAAAAAACCGTTATCCCCTTCCTCGCATAGATGATCTTTTAGATCAATTAAAGGAAGTTGTTTATTTGACCAAGTTGGATTTGCACAGTGGATACCATCAGGTTAGAGTTGCAAAGCAAGATGCATGGAAGACTGCTTTCAAAACAAAGCAGGGATTGTATGAGTGGTTGTTCTGCCTTTTGGCTTGACCAATGCCCCTGCTACTTTCATGAGCTTAATGAATGATGTACTCAAGCCTTTTCTTGATGATTTCATTATTGTGTATTTGGATGACATTCTAATTTTTAGTAAAACGTGGGAAGAACACTTAAAGCATGTTAAGCAGACATTAGATGTTTTGAAAAGAGAAAAAATTTATGTTAAACTCTCAAATGTGAATTTGGCAAAACATTTCTAAATTATTTGGGTCATATAGTAGGGGGTGGTGAATTGAAAATAGATCCCTCTAAACTGGTAGTCATTATAAACTGGCCTAAACCCAAGTCTGCTACAGAACTGAGAAGCTTCTTAGGAGCAGAACAATATTGGAGGAAGTTCATCCCTAACTTTTCCGCAATTGCAGCTCCCTTACATGCTTTGACAGGGTTGAACAAAGTGTTTCAGTGGGGAGGCAAACATCAGAAAGCCTTCGACACCTTGAAAGAAAAGATTAGTACAGCACCTATAGTAGCACTGCCTGATCTACAAAGAACATTTGAGATCCAAACAAATGCCAGTGATTATGCCATGGGAGCAATGTCGACACAGCACGGTAAACCCATATGTTATCATTCTGAGACTTTTAATTCTGCAGTAGTTAACTATCCTACATATGATAAATAATTGTATGAATTAGTTCAGAGTGTGAAAAAGTGGAAACATTACTTAATGGGCAAAGAGACAGTAATACATACTGATCATCAACCACTTAAATATTTGCACTCCCAGACTAAGTTACAGCAATCAAGACACTACAGATGGATGGGTTTTCTACAACAGTTTCATTTAGTCATCAGATATAAAAATGGCATACATAACAAAGTTGCAGACATGTTATCTAGACCCATTATAAATGCATCTACTATACTTAAGCATAATTATGTACTACATGAAAGTTACTTTGAACAATATGCTCAAGATATAGACTTTAAAGATGTATATGCAACTTTGAGTCAAGGAAAAAGTGTAGAAGAATTGGATTATCATATGAAGGACCGACTCTTATATCATTGTGGGAAACTCTGCATTCCACAAACAGATAGAGTAAAGATAATCAGAGAGGCACACACTTCTCTGATATCAAGTCAATTTGGGGTAAGTAAAATAGTTGCACAACTGCAAATATTTTGTTATTGGCTAAAAATGAATGAGATAGTTTCTAGATATATAAGAGGGTGTACTATGTGTGCCAAAAGCAAGCCCAGCAATAGAAAACTAGGCCCGTACACTCCATTACTAGTTCCTTCTCACCCTTGGGAAAGTGTTTCCATGGATTTTGTTTGGGGGCTGCATAAGTCTAGAAAAGGTCATGATTATTTGTATGTGGTTGTCGATATGTTCAACAAAATGTGTATTTTGATACCTTGTAATAAGCAGATTACAGCTGAAAAAACTGCAAAACTATTCTTTGAACATGTATGGGTTCATTTTGGATTGCCCACTTCCATTGTATCTGATCGAGACACCCGATTTGTGGGGAATTTTTGGTCAAGTCTATGGGATTTGATGGACACCCAACTAAAGAAAAGCACAACTTTTCATCCACAAACCGATGGCCAGACAGAAGTAGTTAACAGGACAGTGATCCAATTACTCAGAGGATATTGCAGCAAACATCCTAAGCTTTGGGATGAACATTTTTGTTATGTGCAGCATGCTTACAACAGAGAAAAACACTCTTCTACGCAGAGATCTCCTTTTGAGACCTGTTTTAGTTTCACACCAAGGTCTCCTTTAGATTTTGTCTTTGGTAAAGATACTATAGTTGATGGACACAGTGATGTGGACAAGGCGACTAGGTACATTGAACAGATCCAGGAGATCCACCAAGCAGTACAAGAATAGCTAGAAAAGAGCCAAGCCAGATACAAGGCTAGGCATGACAAGCATTGGATGGAGCATAGTTTTCAAGTTGGAGACTAGGTATGGTTGTATATCAGCAAGGACAGGATACAAGGTGAAGGTAAAAAGCTAAAACCTATTAGGTATGGACCTTTTAGGATACTTGAGAAGATTGGTGAAAATTCTTTTCACCTTGATCTACTAGCTTACATACACATCTACTCAGTCGTAAATGCAGATTGCTTGAGATTGTTTGAACCTTCAATGTTTGAGGATCTTGAAGAGTGAATTCAATTGCCTTCTATTGATGACCTGCTACCTGAATATCTTAATGATTTGCAGGAAGACACAGTGCTAGACAAGAAGGTGAGGACGATGCGCAGAGGAGATGTTGAGTACCTCAGAATTGGACTCAAAGGTTCAAAGCCAAGTAGTACAAACTGGATTCAGATTAGGCAAGTGAGACAGCAGTACCCTCACTTAGTCGATGCTTGAAAGAAAACCTAATTTTGGTGGTCCAAAAGCTTTTCAGTGGGAAGGCCATGATCTGAATTGGATCCATAAAGAATGATTAACAGAGCCATGGTTGTACCAGGTCGGGACAGACTTCAAAGAATTTAAAACAACGATCAAAAACACCTCTAAACCAGTGGCAGTGCAAGCCAATGTGGAACGACGAGGACCTCGGTCAAAGCGCATTGACCGAGGCCCATGGAGACTGTGCGGGAGGTGAAATTAGCCCCTAGGAGGCCCGGATCGGGAAACAAAGGGAGTATTTTATGCCCGATCGCTGGGCGAAAACCCTCAAAATGGAGAAGCCCCGAGCACTCAGTCGCGTGGGAGCTGGGAAAACCATGGGACAAAAGGCTAAGCGCTAACGACGGGACCCGCTCCAAAATCGACAGTATTGATCGAGGGTGCCCATGGGTGGTAAGAAGTTTTGATGAAAAAGGAGTGACTCCACTCAACGCCCGACGTGTGGCAACCGGAGGAGAGAGAAAACCGCCGCTCATCACATGCTAACGATCAATCTCATCAACCGCGCGGAACGAGCGAACGACGTCGGATATGGGGGCTCCAGATCTAATGGCTGAGATCACACTCGATGGAGAAGATGGAATTGACGGAGGGTTAAGCCACGATTTAGAAGAACTTGAGGTCTGCTTTGACCGCCAAGGTGGCAGAAGACTCATTCCATGACGTAACTAAAGAATTGGACTGACAAAGCAGGCTAGCATGATTTGCAGGAGGACAAGTGGTTGCTCCCTGTGAGTCTGATGATGACGCCGAGAACAGGGAACTCTAAGCGTAGCTACAAGTCGGTGATCCGAAAAAGGTGGAAGAGGAACCAAACCGCCATGAGCTCAAACGATTTAAAGCCATGAATAAAGAATGGAAAGGACATCGAGGACAGAGGAGTCGGG
The DNA here is from genome assembly GCA_000404065.3 of Pinus taeda. Taxonomy (NCBI): domain Eukaryota; kingdom Viridiplantae; phylum Streptophyta; class Pinopsida; order Pinales; family Pinaceae; genus Pinus; species Pinus taeda. The sequence goes on from APFE031501394.1 coordinate 83,544, forward strand.
AACCGAAAGAAAAAACACCGAAGACAGAAGACAAAGAAGATAAGAACCAGTAAGGAAAAAAGTAGAAAAGAGGACAGAGGGTCGGGCTAACCAAAGGCAACATCGAGCACCAGAGAGCTTGAGAGATTCAAGCCATCCTTGAGAGGATCTGTCAAACCAGAGCGGTCAAAGAGCTGGCAAGGAAGAGAGTCTGTGTACTCTAGTGGCTTGGGGAATCCAAGAACCACACTACCAAGCCAATCTGTTTCAGGAGACTCACATTGAGCTCCTTCATTGTAATTATCTGCTTCAAGACACAATAAAAGAATGCCACCACTGAAGCGGGTCCAGAGATGTAGCCCTAGAGGATAGGGTGAACTCCTTATTAATTTCTTGTGTCCTTGTATTTGCTTACTGTGTTTATCTAGTGTTTTCCATTTCAAGTGTCTGTGTATTTGCAATCTGATCAATCCATTGCTTAAATAACATAGACACACACACCAACAAATGAGTATGTAATACCTTCATTTTAATAAATCTTTAATTGAGGTCACTCATAGGGTGATTATCAGATCATAAAACTAAGATTGTGTATATTTGAGATGTGGTATTTAGATAAATCAAAGATGTTGTCAAAGATGAAGTCCTACCAAGGGAGAAAGAACCAGAGAAGATAGAGTTTGAATTAAGGGGTGATGAATCAAACTTTACAAAAGAACAAGAATCAGAAGAAGAAGGACCATGTACTCTAGTATTGAGGAGATCATTCCGAGAAATAAAGCAACCAGAAAGGTATACCCCACCCTATTTCTATTCAAATTTTGCATTGTTTATTATTGATGATGATCCTAGAACTGTTAGGGAGGCAATGAATGTAGAGGATGGAAAACTCTGGAAAAAGGAAATAAATGGCACTCTTGGACAAGAATGAGGCTTGGAGTCTAGTGGAGTTTCTAGCTAGAAGAAAGGCCATTGGTAGTACATGGGTGTTTAAGAAGAACTATTGAATGTAGAAGGTAGAGTGGAGAAATACAAAGCTCAACTAGTAGCAAAAGGTTATTCCCAGGTAGAGGAAATTGACTTTAGTGAGATCTTTTCTCTTATCACCAAGTTAATTTCTATTAGATTTATTTTATCTATTGTTGTTATTTTTTATTTTAAAGTAGAAAAGATGGGCATGAAGACAACATTTTTACATGGAGATCTAGAAGAAGAAATCTACATGAAGTAGCTAGAAAGCTTTGTGGTAAAGGGAAAGAGAGATAGTATGTAGGATAAAGAATTACGTATATGGGTTAAAGCAATCACCAAGGATGTGGTATCAAAATTTTCATACTTATATTGGGACTTGGCTTCACAAGGAGAAAAGTGAATCATTGTGTGTATTTCAAATTAGTTGGTGATCATATTATTTATTTCGTCTTGTATGTGGATGATATGTTGCCGATTGGAAATGACAAGGAAATCATCCAGGAAGTAAAAACTCAATTGTCCTCTAAATTTGACATGAAGGATATTGGTGCTGCAAATTTCATTTTGGCGGGATATTTAAAAGAGATGGGGAAAACATTAAACTCTAATTAAATCAGAGGAATTATGTTGAGACAATATTGCAAAGGTTTAATGTTCATGAATGTAAACCGATTAAGGTCCCTATTCCTGTAGATGTAAATTTATCTGCAAATTAGTGTCCCAAGACATAAGAAGTGGAAGAGGACATGTCTCGTGTTCCATATTCCAGTGTGGATGGAAGTTGGATGTATGTAGTGGTTTGTACTAGACTAGACATTACACATTCAATGGGAGTATTAAGCAAAAATAAGGAGAAGATCTAACTCATATATCTAATAAGGAAATGGAGGAAATGGTGTGTGTCTTCTTGACTTATTTCTTCTCTTCTTTATATATATTTGGAATTCAATTGCTTTATGTCCAAATCCATTACACAAATAATGGTAACCATATAAATTATTTGTGTACCTAGTAGATGGTTGTCTTCTATATTTGATTCCTTGAGGATACCTTATTGTTTGCTACACCTCTTTTTTATTAGTCTTGATTTTCTTTCTAGTACAGTCAGATGCTTTTTGTCCAAGGTTATGGCATGAAAAGTGATGAGCCTCAATATCACAACAAGAATTTTAAGACTTGATTGTCCCTCCCCATTTGTCCAATGGGTGAGGAGGCTTGGGGGCATGAGATCCTTACCTTTGGTAAGTCAACCCAAGCTAGGATTATGATGCAAGTGTTCTACAACATGACTCTTAAGTGTCATTGCTCAAACTATCGGTATGCATTAGGATGGATTGATTAGTCTCTCCCCTACATCACCTATTACTACATATGGATTCGAAATAAATACCCAAAAATGAAATATATGGCCTTGGCATGAACATCTTTAATGACTTCGAATAACTCATTGAGCAAGTAGCTGAACAAATTGAGTTGGTCCCCTCGAACACAGGCCTCTGCAACCGAAATTGTGTCAAGATAACACTCCCCTCTAATAAAATTCCATATGACATATGTCAACCTTTATGTCCAACACTCTATCCAATGTTGGTCTTCATTTTGAGTTTTGGGAAGGAGCATTGGAAAAAAATAAAGAAAGTTCTCAAGTATTTTGATGGAATTGCTAGTTATGGATTATGCTACCAAGGAAGACCAACATTGGATAGAGTGTTGGACATACATAGTTTTGTTGATGCAGACTAGACTAAAGATATCAATCAAAAAATATCTATAAGTGGGTATGTGTTTAACCTATTAGGAGGATCAATTAGTTAGATGAGTAAAAGATAGTTTGTAGTGGCACTCTCAATGACAAAAGCTAAATACATGGCAACCCCTCATGCAAGCAAGGAAGCAATATGATATGGAGATTGTGTATAGGTATTGGGTTGGTACAATGAGCTATGAGGATAGATTTCTACATTCAAAGTGCAATGTTTCTAGTGAAGAACCCAACATATCATTCTAAGACAAGCATATTGATGTTCAGTATCGCTTGTGAGAGATATGATTGAAGACAAGAAGGTGATGTTAGTGAAGGTGGACAATTTGAAGAATGTTGTAGATTCACTAACAAAATCTATGAGCATTGAGAAGTTGTCTTGATGTAGAAAAAAATCGGCAATATTTACTTGGATTATTGATCATGTACTTCTACAACCCCTTGTATGCAAAGGAAGCAACAAGTGGGAGAATGTTGGGTATGTTATATAATATTTGCACAACTACCTCTATGCATTGTATGTTGTGCCAAGTGCAATGGGGTCACAGTGGGTTGAAATCCCCCTACATAAGTGTTGGGGGGAAGTGCCCCTAAAAAAATAATTTGGGTAGTTTTTTGCATCTATTTTTGTGGTTTTTGGCACACATTGTTCACTTTTAACCATTTTGTGGCATATGGTGGTTTAGCCCATGGTTTTGTAATTCCAGTTAAGGAGCTACAATTGTATTCTAATCCAGAGTAAATGGATTTGCAATTTATGGATGTTGTAGGATACACATATTGTATTGTAATACTGTAAAGAAGATATATACTAGAAAATATTTTTTGTTTTTCTAGTTTCAGTTTCCAAAATAAATATATGTGTTAATGTACATGTATGCCATTACATTTTTTTGTTATGTTAAAAAAATTGTTTGCATAATTCACAGAACAATATTAAAATAAACATAATTATGAATATATTATATTAAAATATTAATTTCAAAAATATTTTTTAAATGTGTGAAACAATTATATTTGTAAAAAACAATCAATATCTATATATATATATATATAATTTAAAAGTTTACAACTAATCATAACCAATTTTACTCCAAAGAAGTGAAATAAGATTAAGAAGTAATTGAAATAACCTCACTTTTTTTTTTCAAGCAAAAAAAACAACAATGTTTCATTACAAAACAAAAGATAGTTACATGTGCATAATTCTGAAAGGCATCAAAGTCCCAAATAATCTCAAGATATAGGATTGTGAGAAGAGAACAAACATCAAATTTTAGTAAACAAAGAACAAAAAATATAGCATATGTAAACCTATATGTCCAGAAAACCAACAAGACCACTAGGAGAGGAAGCCAACTACGCATGCATTTGTCGAGCCATAGATGAAAGCGAGCATGTTGGCATTGATGTCAACAAGGTCATGGTCATACTTGTCATATGCATGTGTGATGGATGTTTGACTTGGTGGTCCTATTGGTTGGCATTGATGTATTGGAAGTGCAATGGTAGTGTTAGCATTGATGTCAACTCTAGAGATCATGCACTTGTGTCAACCTCATGATGATGCAGATTGATGGACCATGGTATGTGTCAGTATGTGTTGGCATCTACATTGATGGACATGTCATGATGATTTTTGATACTGCTACAGGTAGTTGTTGTTGCTACATGTTGATCATGCAGATCTACATGTGATGGAGATCGTTCATGGCATGCTAGTTGAGTTCTTAACTAGGTATTCAAGTCTATGCATATGAGGGGACTTGTTTTAGTGATGTGATGGCTCGGTGATGGTGCTACAAAGGTTGCAGAGGTGTTTTAGATGTGTTGCACCTTGTTTAGAGGTATGATGGAGAGTGGAGGACTTTTTTGCATACTTGCCAACCATGATTTGGCCTATCTATGTCAACTTGGAAGTGACACTTGGGAAGGTATAGAGGCTAGTATAGATGTAGAAGAAGGTGATCCAATCGGTGGTAGAGGTTATGGACTAAAGAATCGATGTTTTACTTAGCCTAAGCCCCAGTCGCATGCACAAAGGCGTATGGGAGCAGTTGGGATGCTCTAGTCACATGGAGGGAAGATCAAGAGAGAATTTATAGCTCCAATCGAGTTCAAATAGTGTCAAGGGTGTGAAAGAGGGATTTGACGAGATTTTCTCTGCATTCCTCACATTGTTCAGAACCAAATTAGCTTGGAAATTCCTAGAGGCTTTCAGAATTGTTTTAAAAGGTCATAAATTATTTGAAAAGGTCCTCTCATGATGTGAATGAATTTAGTGTACTAGTAGTGACCTTAGTGGATTGATTTGGTCCCATTTGTGCACCTTTGATCCTCGCCCCAAGCTCAATTTCGGCATACATGTTTTATATTCTTACATTGTGAGCTTTGTGGTTGTTGGTGGAGTTATATGTTTAGTGTATGTGTGGAGAGAAGGTAGAATAGTGAGATTATGCTTCAGATCCTGAGTAGAGCCTAGATGCTTCAATCCATAAGTGTTTATGATTGAATAATGTCCTGAGCCGAAGCATGTTGCGGAATAGATCAGATTTCATTTTGCTGGAGTAGAGATCATTTGGATAATTTGGTATGTTGTTGGAGTATATCTTGGTGATCCTCTCACACTTGTTTTGCAAGAGTTATTGATGCATGTAGCACATAGTCATGTGTCTTATGATGTTATTTATATCATGCAACATTTTAATATTATGAGAGTTTGATAGTATTAAGATTTGTGACCACAGTTTTCTATTGGAGAGCACATGTTTTGTGCATTTGTTTTATATTGATTTGATGATGAGATCTTGTTGCTGAGAGCATGTATGCAAATTTGATTTCTTGTTAAGCATAGTGTCTTGGGATCCAGTTTGAAAATACATGAAAGGAGGTCTGCATAGTGGAGAGTAGTGACTTCATGAGAGAGGAGCAATGATGGTGAAGCTTCAATGAAAGGAGGAAGTTTCTCAATCCAACGATAGTTGGATAGTCCAATGGTAGTTGGGTGAGGATCGATTGATCGTGGTGGCCTTCAGCGGATGGTAGTCCATAGAGATCCGTAGAGAACATATTCTTCCAATTTGATCAATAGTATCAAGTCTCCTAGCCTATCAATGTTGGAATTATGTATATGAGATCGAGTCTCCATGTTGATGGGAGTCAGCAAGCTATGTAAAAGATCAATTACTTGACTAATAGAAATTTAGAGCAGAGTAGTAGCAACAAGAGTGGTTTTCTCCCGGAATGGTTTCCAACATAAATAGTGTGTCTCATGTGTGATTGATGTGGTGTGCATGTTGTTTTGTAGTTGCTTATCGTTTTCAGTTATGCTTATGTGATACACATGTTTAATGAATTGTTGCTAACATATGTGTGATTTTCTAATTGAAGTAATAATTGGCAAAAATCATATATATATGACACTACTAATTCACCCCCCCAGTGGTGCTCAAAGGTTTCCAATAGGGTAGAGTCCATTGACCCAGTCAATGGAAATCTTCGAGTCTCTAGCGATCAAAATATGGTCGATATCCAACACTTTTGTGCATCTGATCACCCTCCATATTGCCAACACCTCTGCCCGGGTGTTTGTGTCATTTCCTCCAGACCAGTAGAAATGTTATTCCATAGTGGGGGTGAATATGATGATGAAACCGCACCCACATGCCCCATTCGTAGCTTCCCCATCAAAAATACCTATAGGGAAGATATCCTCAAGGTTCCTATGTGACTAGTTGGGGGTGTGGGAGGGAGGAAACCAAGGGCCAATCTCCATAAAAATGGTCACAATGGACAAAGAAATGGACGTTAGATATGGAGACTTATTCTTAAAGATGAAGGCATTTCTGCAGTGCCAAATTCCCCAGCAAATGTACAGAAGTAGAGCCCTAAAGGCTCTATTGAGGAGGGACCAATTTTGCATACAATCTGTTATAGAAGTTTTTCCATTGGCACAATGATCTTTAGACTATTAAAACCCCCCCCCCCAAGACAAAGATTGAAAAAGGGTAGTGCGAGAAAAGATGGTTCACCTCCTCACTAGTTGATCTGCATAATGGGCAAAGCCCAAGACCTACGAATTCTCTCTTAAGTAAATTATCACAGATGAGGATTCTATTATGGAAAATGATCCATATGAAACATTTTAACTTCATTGGAACATCCCATCTCCACATATTAGCTAACTTGATAGAACCCGGGGTCTAATGGTTGCCTTTTATAATAAAAGTATAATCCTTCTTAGTAGAGAAAGATATGCCATTTGTGCATCCATCCCAAGTGAGAGTATCATCTTATTCCTTCAATATAATTCCATCCTAACGTAAACAATGACAGTATCTTTCCCATTCAAGCACCAAATCTAGATTTATGTCCAACTCATCATCATGCATCAAGTGGGAGGTGGAGAGTCATGTGTCTAGTGGGAGGCCAATATCAACAAGGAAGAAGCAACCCTGCCCTTCTAGAAAGTGGATTAAGGGAGGTGAAAGAATATGAACTCCCTCCATCCAAATGATCATGTCAAGCCCCACAAGAATTATGCTTCAATAGCTGACCTTCCACTTAAGGTTTTTTCAAAATGATGGCCCAGTTTTCATTAAGTTGCACCAAATAAAAGAGGCCCCTTTCTTCACTGGCACCCCAGCCAATACTCACTCCTCCAAATTAGCATTATCAAGGTATTTTTATGTAATGATTTCATGCCAAGTTCCAGGCCCCATGAAATCCCTCCATAAATTATTTGTTAGCATAGTAATGTTGAAGAACTTTATATGCTTAATACTCTAGCCACCTTCTTCCTTCGGTCTACAAATTGATGAGAGATTAGCAAGGTGGAATTTTGATCTATTTCGAGCACCATCCCAAAGGAAATTTGTTAGGATTAAGTCAATATTTTCTATAACCGACATAGGAAGGAGAAAGAGGTGCATCCAATAAATAGATATTCCTTAGAGAACCACCATATTCATGACCATCCTGCCACCTAGTGATAACCATTCATTCTCCTATATAGTCATTTTCTTTTGGATTTTCCTAATAATCCATGACCGTATTATTGCACATAGTTGCAGGGCTTGAAATGGAAACCCGAGTACTTAAATCCATCAACCAAAGGCTTGATGCTAATCCCAAATAGTTCATTTATCTGATTAGTCTCCTCTTCGTCTAGACTATCTGAAATTAGCTCATAAGTTTCTTCATTTATGATAAGGATAGAGGAATCCCAAACTTCTTAAATACTAGGGAAGGAATTCTATTCATAGGTCTTAGCCAATCCCATGCATAGGACATCATCAACAAACAAAAAATGTGAAAGATACCTATTAGATGTGACTCTACAGCTAAAGATATAGCCAACAAACTTACCTTCTAAAATACCTCTGTTTAGCCCATCCATTACTAGGATGAAAAGAAGAGGCAAGAGAGCACGACCTTGTCTCGAACCTCTACAAATCTGAAATAATTATGTAGGCATTCCATTAATCATAATCTCCAAGTTTTTTGTCGTTAGACATTCCATGATCTAATTGACAAGGGAGTCAAATCCCTAAAAAAATCAACCTGAGGAAGTCCCAATCCACCTGATCATATGATTTGATGAGGTCAATCTTCATCAAACATAATTTTTAATCTGTGGGATTTTATAGAGTGAATGCATTCTTGGGCGATCCCAATAGTGTCCTGTATGCACCTATCTGCAAGAAAACAAATTGTTCTACATAAATGTGTTTAGATTGCATCTTTTTGAGTTAGTTAACTAATAACTTTGAAATCATCTTATATGCAAAATTACAAAGAGAAATAGCCCTATAATAAGAGAAGAAAGAAGAGTGAAATTTTTTAGGAATGAGAGCCATAAATGTGGCGTTGAATGCACCTGAGATATATCCTTGTAGACAAGATTCCTCTACCATTTAAACAAGATCAGTTGCCATCAAGTCAAAGAAAAATAAGAATAGCTCAACAAGCTAGTCGTCTGGACCCAGACTCTTGTCCTTGGCCAGTTATTTCAGGACACTATGAAGCTCATTTATAGTGATAGATTTGTCCAAGCATTCAATGAATTCCTCGTTGACCATGTGAGGGTATAACTGGGAAATTTCCATTTGGTATTTAATATTGCCCACTTCTTATGCTGAGAAATGTTTTTTAAAGTTGCGGACAAATTCCTGTTGGATGTCTTATAGAGACATAAGAATTCGATCCTCAACATCCCTTATGTGTCAGATTGAGTTAGCCCCTCTTCTTTTAGATGCAACCATGTGGAAATATTTAGTGTTTTTGTCACCACCCTGAACCCAAGCCAATCTACTTTTAATCCTCTATTCATCTTCTTGGAGCTTTAAAATCTTGTCCTTCCAAACTGAGAGGTCCAAAATCATCTTCTTAATTTGTTTTGAGAAGCTGACTAGTAGAGAGGGGTCCCTAAGTCTAGAAATTTGTTTATCAATGAAGGTGAGCTCCATAGTTTGTTTTTTCATGCGCTTAACAACCCAAAATTTGACTAGTGGTTTCAAGCATCCAAGCTTACAAGTGATTATATCCATCTTCATGGGGAGTGCAACATCAATAGGAAGAGTCTGGGATTCACAAATCAGATTTGTTAGCTCTTTTTCTTGGAGCCACGAATGACAAAATGTGAAGGGACACGCTCGAACCTCATGCCCCCCCTCCCATTCTAAAAAATAGCATCATAGTCTAAGGTCCCAACAAAGGAGGATGTAGAGACCAATTTTTTGAGTCTCAAGAGCAAGGGTCTATGAATAAGATACCTATCGAGCCTCTTAGCTATACCATCATGCCTAGTCTGCATGTTTGACCATGTAGGGGAAAGTGGGTAGGGAGCTATGCCCATTAGCATTTTACATTAGAATAACTCATTGAAGAAACTCGCTAGTGGATCAACTCCGCAATTTTGGCTCCAAATCTCATATGCACTTAGTGTAAGGTTCAGATTCCCCTTAATGATGAGCGAGTGGATATCTAATATTCCACAGGTCTCTAGATTTTGCCAAAATACCCTCCTATTGTCATGGGGAGCATACATGTTAAGAATGCACAAACATAGTGGAGACTCCCTGTAATAACCAAACATAATCATACCCGCCGAGGAATTGCATACCTAAATCAAAAAAAAATTGGGGTCCCACATGACAGTTAGACCCCATATATGCATTGTGGGTTGGTAGCACAAACTTCCCAATTTGGACAGATCCCATGAGGTATTTCTAGCGACTTCTACTTATCAATCATAGTTTCCTACAATAGAACCATAGTTGGATTTTTGGATCATATAAGTTCAAGTAATGATCGTGGAATGCTTGATGATCCCAATCCTCTCATGTTTAGTGACATAATCTTCTTTTTAAAGAGGAGGCAGGGGGATGGTATGCTGTAAGGACCCTTGATTTGATTGAATCAAAAGTGTCATCATAGGAGATGGATGTGCTAGTGTTGATGAGGGATACAAAGCCCCTTCCAAAGCTTTAGTGAATCGTGAATTAAGATCTAGATTATTCCCCAAGCAGGGAGAAATATTTTTATATTTCACCCCTTCTTCTTCTTTTTTTCCTTCCCTTTCACTTCAAATCAGAAACAGAGTTGACATCTCTGTCTTGTAAAAAATATCTTTTAATTGTTAGAGGTTCAAGACCCAAAGACTCTTCAAATGCTAGATTCTCTAATCCATAGTCAATAAAATATGGTGAAGATTGTTCCTCTAATGTTGACAGATCTCATGGGGGACGAGAGGATGTCTCCCTTTGGTCATTGAAATGTGATGGTTCTTTCCCTTTAGAAATATGACTAGATGAATAGACCATGGGTGTCTTGGCAGCGTCCATACCACCATTGCCCATCATGCAATCCGTCGATCTTTCGGCCTTCTTGGACACTGGTTTTGGAATGTTTCAATAAATATTGGTGGTAGTGGGCTCCTCAAGGGTCGGGATTTGTGAATTTGATCTGAAAATCACCCTTGAGTGAACTCAGTTAGTAAATGAATGAAGGTATTACAAACTCATGTGCCGGTGTGTGTCTATGTTATTTTAGGCAACGGATCGATCAGATTGCAAAATACACAGACACTGGAAAATGGAAAACAACAGAGAAACACAACAAGAAAATACAAGAACACAACAATTAATAAAGAGTTCACCCTATCCTCTAGGGCTACATCTCTAGTCTAGCTTTCAGTGGTGGCCTTCTTTTATTGTGTCTTTAAAGCAGAGAATTACAATGAGGAGCTCAATCTAAGTCTCCTGAAACAGAATTGCTTAGCAGGGTGGTTCTTGGATTCCCCAAGCCACTAAAGTGCACAGACTCTTTTCCTTACCAGCTCTCGACCTTTTTGGTCTTTAATGGAAGGAGCCCAATATGGCACTCGATTCCCGACAGATCCCCTCAGGGGTGGCTTGAACCTCTCAAGCTCTCTGGTGCTCGACGCTACCTGTGGTCAGCTCGGCCCTCTGTCTTTCTGCTTTTGCTTCACTATTTTGTCTTCTTTGTCTTCTTCCTTTTCTTCTCTTTTCCCTGTCTTCGGTGTCTTCTACTTTGTATATTCATGGCTTTAAAGCCAATTGATCTCACGACTCTTTGATTCCTCTTCTTCCTCCGTCGAATCACCTGTTGTTGTTCGCTTGGAATTCCCTATCTCTGCGTCATGGTCATCGGCTCATAGGGAGTGGCCACTTGTCTTCCAATGAACTACGCCAGCTCTTCCTCGTCGGTTTAGTTCTTCGGTTACATCACGGGATGAGTCATCTGCCACCTCGGCGATCAAATCGGACCTCAAATCTTTGTAGATCGTGGCCTAATCCCCTTTCAAATCTGTTTCTTTCATCAAGTGCATTCTTAGCCGTTAGATCTGGAGCCTCTTGATCCAACGTCATTTGCACATTTCGCGTGGTTGACTTGCTCCACTGTTAGCGTGCGATGAGCAGCGGTTTTCTCTCTCCTCCGCTTGCCACGCGTCGGGCGCTAAATGGAATCGTTAGGTTTCAGTCAAATCCGCTTACTGTCCAAGGGTGCCCCCAATAAATACCGCCGATTTTTGGAGCGCAGGTCCCGCCTTCAGTTTTTTGCGCTTTTCCCATGGTTTTCCCGGCTTCCATGCAACCAAGCGCTTCGGGGCCTTTCCATTTCAAGGGGTTTTGCCCAGCGATGCGCAATTAGCGCTAAGCGCTAATAATGCATCAGAAACTACCTCCTTTTCCCGATCCCAGCTTCCCAGGTGCCAGTTTCACCTCCTATGCAGTCTCCATGGGCCTTAGTCAGCGCACTTTGACCGAGGTCCTCGTCGTTTCACGCTGGCTACCAACTGCCACTGTTCAAAGGTTTTTCTGATCACTCTGTGCTCTTGAATTCGAGGTTTGTCCTGATCTGATACAGTCATGGTACTTTAATTATTCTTCATGGATCCAATTCAGATCAGGCCTTCCCACTGAAAAAGCTTTTGGACCACCAAAAGTTGGCTTTCAAGCATCGCCTAATTGAGGGTATTGTTGTCTCACTTGTCCAATCTCAATCCACTTTACATTGCTCGGTTTCGAACCTTTGAGTCCTATTCTGAGGTACTCTACATCTCCTCTGTGTGTCGTCCTCACCTTCCTGTCCAGAACTATGTCTTCCTACAATTCATTAAGATATTCAGGCAGAGGTCATCAATAGAAGGCAATTGACTCTGCTCTTCAGGATCCTCAATTAGTGAGGGTTCAAACAATCTCAAGCAATCTGCATTCACGACTGAGTAGATGTGCATGTAAGCCGGTAGTTCAAGGCAAAAAGCATTTTCACCATTTTTCTCAAGTATTTTGAAAGGTCCATACCTAACAGGCTTTAGCTTTTTACCTTCACCTTGCATCCTGTCCTTGCTGATATACAGCCATACTTGGTCACCAACTTGGAAACTATGCTCCATCTGATGCTTGTCATGCCTAGCCTTGTATTTGGCTTGGCTCGTTTCCAGCTGTTCCTGTACTGCCTGGTGGAACTCCTGAATTTGTTCAATGAACCTAGTTGCATTGTCCACATTACTGTGTCCCTCAACTATGGTATCTTTACCAAAGACAAAATCCAAAGGAGACCTTGGTGTGAAACCAAAACAAGTCTCAAAAGGAGATCTCTGTGTAGAAGAATGTTTTGCTCTGTTGTAAGCATGTTGCACATAACACAAATGTTCATCCCAAAGCTTAGGATATTTGCTGCAATATCCTCTGAGTGATTGGATCACTGTCCTGTTAACTGCTTCTGTCTGGCCATCTGTTTGTGGATGAAAAGCTGTTCTTTTCTTCAATTTTGTGTCCATCAGTTCCCACAGACTTGGCCAAAACTTCCCCACAAATCGAGTGTCTCGATCAGATACAATGGAAGTGGGTAATCCAAAATGAACCCATACATGTTCAAAGAACAGTTTTGCAGTTTGTGCAGTTGTAATCTGTTTATTACAAGGTATCAAAATACACATCTTGTTGAACCTATCCACAACAACATATAGATAATCATGACCTTTCCTAGATTCAGGCAATCCTCCAACAAAATCCATGGAAACACTTTCCCAAGGGTGAGATGGAACTGGTAATGGAGTGTACAAGCATAGTTTTCTGTTGTTGGGCTTGCTTTTAGCACACATAGTACACCCTCTTACATATCTAGAAATTGTCTCATTCATTTTTGGCCAATAACAAAATCTTATAGCAATTTAAAATGGTACAAGATTGTGACAAAAATAAAAATTGAATAACAAGATAACTAAGATGACTAAAATAGCTATGAAAACTAAGAGAAGGCAAAGGTTGAGTGAGCCTTTCCTGGAAGTAGTTAAGAAGCCTGGTGAATCTAAGTCGTGGCTTGGTCATGCTAGGGTTGGTTGCTTTGAGCTTGAGCCTAATCATGTTTGGCCTTGTCCTTTCTTGCTTGGTTTTGTTGGTGAATGTATTGGAAGGGGTCGACATATCCTTCAGGTAGCCATAGAGGGTGCTTCCATTCAACCATCATCGTGTTTGTATATAGGTATGCCTCTTATTGAGAAGTTTCTCCTTTGATAGTCTATGTATTGTAGATTTGGCTGTCCTCCTTGGGCTTTGACCTCTTGTGATTTGGGGAGCCACCGTTGCCAGCGGGAACCTATTGCTTTTCCTGAGTTTATGGAGGATCAGGGTTGTATAGAGTGGTTGCTTATAAAGAAGAATCTTTAGCTTCAGATATTTCTGATGGGTTGGTGGACGTTGGAGTCGGAGGGGGTGGGGAGAAGGTATCCCCATCATCCTCTATAGATTCCTTAGGGCAATGTGAATGTGGATCAAATTGGAATTGACCACTGCAATCCGACGTTCTGCCCTTTCTCGAGCCTCTTCATGTTTCCAGAGCATGTGGCATTGATTTAGTTTTTTATCTCCTATAGCTTAATTTAATACTATTAATTCTATATTAATTTTTGTTTTCTGCCTTCTTTTATTAAATATTAATCCTTATGACTATAATTTTACTTTTGATCTAATTTATTTAATATTTATTTGTGCTGAATCACTTATTCAATTTTTTACTTGAACTAACTTTTGACTTGACCCAACTAAATTAATTTGATTAGTTTATATTAATTTCTTAATAGCTATTTTATATTCTTCTCTATTAAAATCTCTTTAACTCTTGTTTCATATCATTTTTCTTTCCAGTCTTTGATATGAATGTAGTGTCCACTTAAAATGTTAAACAAAATAAAATTTTAGGGGCCAATTTTTCATAAAATTTTATTTTTAAGTTTAAACTGGGTTTTTTATTATATTTATGGATTTAGTATTTAAAAAATCTCTTGGGATTCAGTATTTGAAAAAAAAAAAACAGATATTTAAATTATAGAGTTCATAATTCAATTTTATAATTTAGCAAATTTTTACAATTTTAATTAGAAAAAATGCCAAAAACACACAAAATTGTCTAATTGCAGCCACATATTTTGTCTTATTTTGATACTCAACTATATGTACATTATGATTAAGATCTGTAGGCTCGGCATTTTCTGAACATTCCATAGATCTTGGCTTGATTTGCATTCCTGCTTTATCTTGAGATCGTCATCACTATCTTATGTTGTACTATTTCGCAATTTGGAATATTAATAAAAATATAGCTTTTTTTTTCGCACTGAAAACAAATAACCTCAATATAGCTTTTTTTCGCGCTGAAAACAAATAACAAGTTTGTCTCACATCATATGACAAGTCCAACACCAACACAACAGAACACTGAAATTAAACTGCCATAATGATTTCGTAGCTTTTGATTTGATTTAATTTAATTCTTCATCATTTAGATCAGGCTCAAGGATGAGGGCTTTCTGTTGGGTGTTCATTATAACTTATATTGATAACTTATATTGATTTGAATTGTTGTCTTTAGTGTTATTTTTTGGAAGTTTTTTTGGTAGTTTTTATAGTCTAATTTTTCTCTAAAGTCTTACAAGAATTTATTGAAATCACAAGTTTGATGGGTAATCCCTACAAATTGCAGCCACTTATTTTGTCTTACTCTAACGCTGAACTATATATACATTCTGATAAGATTTGTTGTGTCGGCATTTTGTGAATATTCCATAGATCTAGGCTTGATTTGCATTTCCTGCTTTATCTTGTGATTGACATCACTACTTTATCTTGTACAAATATCAGCAATTTGGAATATTAATAGAAATATAGCTTTTTTTTCGTGCTGAAAAAAAATCTCTACACAATCTAAGTGCCCTAGAGGTTTTTGAGGGTGTTCAATCTATATATACAACCAAAAAACCAATTTAAATAACTCAAATCAAAATTTCAACTCAGATTTCCACCAAATTCTAGCACAAAAATCTAAAAAATCACACTATAAACAACTCCATATTGACTTGCCTCATAAATCTGAAAAAAAATCTGTCGAGTGACTATATTTCGACTTTAATGGGACACCCCATCAATGTTCATAATGTTTTGGCAAAGAGGAAGAGCTTCATGCAGGGATTCCCGAGATTTGAAATCTTTAATGTTGTAGACCCGCGAAAGAATTCCGAGGTTGGACAGATGAAAATGTTTGAAGTGGGTATGTGAATACATGAGAGTTTGTTTGCTTTTCTGTTTCAACTGGAAATCTTTGAGAGTTTTGTTCGTTTTTCTGTTTCAATCTTTCTACATGGAGATTGTTACAGATAAACACCATGCACTGAATTAATTATTTGTCTTTTTTATCTGGTTGAGATTGTTACAGATAAACACCATGCACTGAATTAATTTGTCTTTTTATCTGGTTGTTAAAATAAGAATAAAATTATTTTTAATAGGAAAAATAAGAACAAAATGATATATAATAGAAAAGTGAAAAACACTAAATCAATCATTAACTAGGTGTATGATAT
>APFE031501394.1:126132-142339 GCA_000404065.3 Pinus taeda
TATATATTAAAATTTCACAAAACCATCAAAATTCTTCCTTAATGCATTAAAGACTACCGAAAAAGTATAAAAACCATGGGAATGTTTTGAAAGACTACCGAAAAAGTATAAAAACCATGGGAATGTTTTGAAATTCCAATCTGAAAAACACTTACGGACCCTCCCTTTTTTTTTGTCTTTTTAAAATTCAATATTCCCTACCGTCCCCACAAGTTACAATTCATTGCAGCCTCGGCTCTCGTTTGGAGCCCAAAAAGTTTACAAAATTAAATAATTGATAACAATTAAAGTTGGGGGTAGCGACGGGCGGGGCTCATTCGACCAAAATGCCCCTCGTATTGAGCGGCGCGGCCAATCTAGCCATAGTTACCAGCTTCATAATTTTTTTACAGGGCCGTTGTCTAACTATGAAACATTTGTTTTTCAATCGGCCCATTTTTTTTTTTAAGTTGGCCAATTTTTTTTTCATAAAATTTTATGTGTAGTTTTAAAATGGGGTTTCCATTATTATTTATAAATTTAATATTAAAAAAAAAAAAAAAAAAAGAAGAAAGATTTAGTAGTTAAAAGGAAAAAAAAATACTTAAATTATAGTTTCATAATTTCAACCTTGTAAGTCTAACAAATTTTTTACAATTTTAATTAGAAAAAATGCCAAAAACAATTTTAACAAATAACCTCTCACTTTTATAATTAAGTTTGTCATCACATCTTTTTTTTTCCTGGTAAGAAAAAAAGCTATATTATTTTCATAATAATTTTTTATAATACTACATCTGCCAGATATAATTATCGGATAGTGAACCCAGATATGGTTTGTAGGCCCGTGATGTGAGATATCATGATAAATATCACAGAAAAAATACCCAGATATTGGCATCCAAGCCAATAGATTGATAGATATCCACTTCAGATCACCAAGAAAAAAACAGAATCCATCTCTAGATTATACAATATTATATAGAAGCATTTTGTACAAAGCAACTGTGATGAGAATGACTGATAAAAAAAAGAGAAAATATAGAAGGGTTCATGCTACATACCAAAGGTGAGGAGAAAAAGATAATATGTTATGTACCCGACGGATAGAAGTCCTGAATATTGTGTCGAACATCTCCCACTGTTATGGACATCTTCCATAATTCATTTGGTGAAGAAAGGCCTTCTTTAGAGAGAGCATCAACCTCTTTGTTAAAAGTTCTATCAATATGTTGTATAGAATAGTCCTTACGTGATTTCCAGATATAGGCTATTATGTCCAACCACCCCAAAAGATTGATATTTTTGATGAAGTGGACAGATTTTACATGATCAATTATCACCTTGGAGTCTCCATAAATATGCAGGCCCTATATGTTTAAAAAGTCACTAAGTCTCATGAGTCCCGCCAAGGCCATAGCCTCTGTTTTATTGTTCGTCCCTTTCCCACCGTGCCAAGAGATGTCAATATGTTGGTCCTTGCATGGAATAATAAGAACCCCACAAGCACAGAATCCATTCATTGTCGCCCCATCAAAGTAGGCACGCGGAACAATAGAGGGCTCCATATTATTTCGAAGATGCTTCTTGTAATTATGGAGAATATTTGGGGATCTGCAAACGGAAAGTTGAGAAAAAAATGGAATCAAGTACATTGGAATAGCTTTTCTTGTTGTTTTGGAAGAGAGCCCTATTCCTCCATTTCCATATAGCCCATATGGAAAACAGTTGGTCTCTAGTGTATTTTCATCCTACTCCACCATTGAAAAGCGTCCTTTATAGATGGGAAAGAAATCCTATTAAAACCAAAATGATCAACAAGACACTTCCATATCTTCAGAGAATAGGGGCAGATGAGGAAAATGTGATAATTGTTTTCTTCATTCGATTTGCAGATAGGACAGATTGTTGGCCCGCACCAATTCCTTTTTTGTAGCTTATCCCACATAATATTCTTATTGTGGAAAACTAGCCAAGTGAATAAAATAATCTTGATAGGGCAACTCAATTTCCAAAAGGTTAAGGGGAAAATGATATCAGGGGGGTTTGATTTGTCTAGCTGAAGTTGGTTATAAATATCTTTTACATAAACTGAAGACGTCCCCTTGTAACCATTCCATATTAGTTGATCCACCTCCTCCATTCTGAAAATATGCCTGTTTCTCATAAACCAAATGACCTTATCCCATTGAGGAGCCAGATCAACATTGAGATCCAACATCTCAGCCGATTTCCATATAGGAAGGGATCCCAGCCATCTGTCAATGGCCTGGTCACAAAAAAAGATCCCTTTTCGCTGTAAGGACCAAAGTAACTGCTGAGAAATAGGCGAATCCACTTCACCACCTGCTATGGGATCAAGACCTATAAAGATATTTTTCCCCAAATGAAAGCTCCACACCAAGTTTTTAAGAAAAAAATGCTCAATCTTTCGAAAATTTCTCCAAATGGTAGATCCATGGGGAGGTCCAAAAGACCCTTGTCTATACCAAAAAGATAAATCCCTATTGTCCATATATTTTGTCTTGATGACATTGCTCTAGATGTTATTCCCAAATACAACCTTCCATAATGATTTGCAAAGGAGAGCAATACGAAACAAATTTAGGTCCAAAATACCCCAGCCCCCCAGTTTTTTAATATGAGACAAATTTGAGAACTTTGTCAAATGGAATCTTCTGTGATCGTTATTTCCCCCCAAATTAAATTAGCAGTAATCCTATTCATTTTTTGGATTATATTAATAGGAATGAAGAAGAGATGGGCCCAATAAACCATTAACTGGACCAAGACTGTTGGCATTAATATAAATCTCCCAGCGAATGAAAGACATTTAAATTCCCAACCCGCTATCCTCTTGAAGAACCTTTCATGAATCCACGACCAATCCGCTGAAGTGTATCCCACAGGTTTAAGCTAGCAGCCCATATATTTCAGGCCCTCATGAAGGGGTTTAGCTTTAATATTATATAGGTTGATCAGATATACGACAATCTCCGAATTAACATCCTTCATATAAAAAGACGACTTGACCTCATTTATACAGAGCCCCATGGCTTTCTGAAATTTCCCTAATATGACATGCAGACAGTTCCACAAGGCACGACAAAGCATTGCTGATAATAGTATGTCATCAACAAACAAATTGTGTGAAAAAGAAATATCTTCGCTGATTATCAAAGGACTACATTTCTTTTCTCTAACAACCCTTTTAATGTGGACACTGAGTGAGTCCATGACTAAAATGAATAATAGAGAGGACAGAGAACAACCCTGCCTCAAACCTCTGGCTGCAGGGAAGAAGGAGGAAGGGATACCATTTACAAGGACAGCGTAGTTAACATCAATAACGCATACCATGATCCAATTTGAGCAGTTGATATTTAGACCAATTTTGGAGAGAAGACAGCAAAGGAACCCCCAGTCTATGCAATCATAAGCTTTTTAGAGATCTATTTTTAAAAAAGCAACCTCAACTTTCTTAATGTGCATGGAATGAAGGCATTCCTGAGTAATAGCTACGGCCTCTAAAATGTTCCTATCCTTGAGGGAACCATGCTATTCAAAAGTTATATGGACAGATAACATATTCCGCATCCTTTCAACAATGAGTTTGGAGATAATCTTATAGAGGGTATTACAAAGGGAGATGGACCTGAAGTCCATGAAGGTGAGGGAGGGCTTCTTTTTTGGAATTAAAGCAATATATGTAGAGGATATTAAGTGGTTAATTGAGCCCTTAGTCCTAGACTCCTCCACCATATTCAGAAGGTCAGATTTCAGAATATCAAAAAAGTGAATGAAAAAGTCAATAGTCCATCCATCTGGACCCAGACTTTTGTCTTTTTGAAAAGATTTCACGATTGACAAAAGTTCCTCCTCATAGACCTTTGCATAAAGAAGATCATTCTGCTTCTCATCAAACATAATGGGATAGGGTTTTATGCCCATAAAATGTCATTAATATCATTGCCCCCATTCTTGCTATATGCTTTCTGAAAATGTTTTACGGCCTCCCCGGAAATGTCTTCCTGAGATACCACGGTGGACCCCATCTCATTTTTAATCTCCCATATGGAATTTAATTCTTGCATTTTATTTGCGAACCAGTGAAAAAATTTAGTATCCATATCTCCCTCTTTAAGCCATGTGGCTCTGCTCTTTAGTCTCCAAGAAGCCTCTTCTATAGTGAGAAGGTTTTGTTTTTCCTCTCAAGGTTTCTGATATGAGCCTTCATATCCATAGACACATTATTTGAAATAAGAATTATTTGTTTGTCATCACATCATATGACAAGTCCAACACCAACGCAACAGAAGACTGAAATTAAACTGCAATAATGATTTCGTATCTTTTAATTTGATTTAATTTAATTTTTTATCATTTAGATCAGAGTCATTCAAGGATGAGGGCTTAGTGTTGGGTGTTCATTATAATTTATATTGATTCAAGTTATTTTTAGTGCAATTTTTTGTAAGTTTTTCGGTGGGTTTTTATGGTCTAATTTCTCTAAAATATGACAGTAATTTATTAAAATCACAAGTTTGATGGGTAATCCTTACACAATCTAAGTGCCCTAAAAGTTTTTGAAGGTGCTCAATCTACATATGCAATCAAAAAACCAATTTAAATAATACAAATTAAAATTTCAGCGTAAATTTTTCCACCAGATTCCAACACCAAAAAATCACATTATAAACAACAACTCCGTATTGATTTGCCTCATAAAAATCCAAAAATTCTTCTCAAATGCCTATATGTCCACTTTAACAAAACACCCGCATCAATGTTCATAATGTTTTGGCAAAGAGGAAGCGCTTCATGTAGGGATTCCCGAGATTTGAAATTTTTAATGTTGTAGAGCCGCAAAAGAATTCCGAGCTTGGACAGATGGAAATGTTTGAAGGGCGTATGTTCATAATGTTTTGGCAAAGAGGAAGCGCTTCATGTAGGGATTCCCGAGATTTGAAATTTTTAATGTTGTAGAGCCGCAAAAGAATTCCGAGCTTGGACAGATGGAAATGTTTGAAGGGCGTATGTGAATTTGAGCCCAAAGTACTTCAACTGGAAATCCATGAGAGTTTTGTTTGCTTTTCTCTTTCAACTGGGAATTTGTGAAAGTTTTGTTCCTTTTTCTGTTTGTCTTTTTACGTATAAGCACCGTTATTGGTTTTTTATTTCGTTGTTAAGATGAGACTAAAATGATTTTCAATTGTTTTTTATTTTATTTATAAGATAAGAATGAAATTATTTTTAAGAGTAAAAATAAGAATAAAATAATATATAAGAAAGCAGCATAATTAGTTTTATTTGCCGTTTAGTTTAATAAAATATTTTAATGTGTTTTACATATACCAAACAATAATAAAATTGTAAAATAAATTATATGAATATTTAATTTGACTTTTTTATTAATTTTTTTAATATAATTAAACATTTTTTTGGTAGGTAAAGATTTTATATATATAGATATAATTGACATTGAAGAGAATGATAACAAGTTTTTTTTTTTCCCAAAAGAAAAAATCTAACATTTTATAACCAAATAAAAAGTTACATAATATATGCCGAAGCATTTAGTTTGTTGTATGATTTGAGAATCATAGAGCTCCACAGGATGTGACTACCAATCCTGTCAAAAACCATGAGGAAAAAGATAGACCGCTGATCTGAAAACGTGGACCTCCTCGTATCGATGAAAACAGCGCCAGGCTCAAGCTCAAGATAAACAAATTATAACAGTTTTAAATCAAAGTCTGAGCGTCTCCATGGAAAAATAAAAACAATGCATCTACTTCCCGGGTCTCCTCATCGAGGAAAACAACCCAAACAGGAAGTAGAGCACAAGTCAGCGAACCACTGAGTACAGTTTATATATAAACAGCTACAGAAAAAGATAAACATCATGATAACCACTGTAAACAAAATCAGGCTATGACGAGCCTAAAGAGTCCAAAGCATAAACCGACTATGAATAAGGAGGCTGATCCGACACACGGATCTCTCCTTGGTCCTCATCCGCTATTCTCCAACAGCGCATATCTTGTTGTAAACCCTCTTTAGAAAGCCTGTTTGCTATATCATTGTGTTCCCTGTAGATGTGGCAGAGAGAAAAAACATTAAAGGAGTGCTTTCACTATTTTGTCTCTTCTAATAAAGGTAATAAGATATAGTTTTGACATCTGCTTTATCCATTGAACCATTTAATAACATTCATTGTGGCAGAGAGAAAAAACATTAAAGGAGTGCTTTCACTGTTTTGTCTCTTCTAATAAAGGTAATAAGATATAGTTTTGACATCTGCTTTATCCATTGAACCATTTAATAACATTCATTGAGTCCCCGAAGATCTGAAGTGTGAAGATGTTCCTATGAATAAGGCAGCGTAAAAACAATTTTAGAGCAAACAACTCCATAAAATTATTTGTACCAGTTTCCAGGCCCACATAGGCTTTCAGGGACAGTTTTTGATTAATGCTCATATTATAGTACACATGTCATGTTATTGGAGTATAAATTGATATAATGAGAGTTGTACAAATTGTATACATGTTAATTTTACATATTTTTTTTTCAAATTTATATTATTTAAATTTTTTTTTGTAAATTGAAAAAATAAAACCCATAAAAATTCTTCTATTCAATACTTTACACCAATGAAAAAATAGAATTTCTGAATTTAATTACAAACCCATTTTGTATTTATGGTACATAGTGATTAATTTATAATAGTATTTTTCAAATTTATTTATATTTATTGTAAATAGTAATTAGTGATATAGTACATAGTAATTAATTATAGAGTACACAAAAGTCAATTATTGCCATCATTGCATAATAAGAGGGGAGACATTTCAACCACCAAATAGAAATAAATTTTAGTTAAAAATAATAAAGTTAATTTCATAATGTTAAACTTTGGATAGATTTCAATCAAAGAAAATTAATAGCAAATCAATGAAAATAATTGTCTATTTTCTATGTATATATATTATGGTTAAAGAGAATACATGTAAAGTAAGACAATTTTCTAAAAATTACATCATTAAAATTTGTTGCGTTTAACCATCCTAGTTTATTAACAAAATTTTGATAATGTGTTTTTTATTAAAAAAATTTACTTTTCATAATATAAATTACAGAAGCCTAAATTCAAACCTATATGAAAATAAAAAAAATAAAAAACACTAAATCAATTCAAACTTATATGAAAAACTCAAAATAAAAAACACTAAATCAATGATTTGAAAAAATCAAAATAAATAATATTTAATAAAAAACACTAAATCAATGATTAATTTAGAGCATGGTATTTAATATTTATCTATTTTTGAATTTTTTTTTTCAGAAAGAAAATCAACATGTATATTATATTATATTTTAAACCGAAATTTTTTTTCCCCTTGTCCTATTCAATGCTCGCAGCTTTGCTCTGCCGATTAATAGGTGCATATAGAGTGGAACTTATTAAATGCGTGATCACGTGAATCCCGGGCCTTTTTTCAGCTACCTTATTGGTAATTTACCTGGTTTTTGTATAGCTTTGTTTTAAAGAGGTGACAATTTTGTTAGAAAGTTATCTTTTGGTTGGAAATTGGTTTTTTTTTAAATTTAATTATTAGAGTATTTGAATTTTTTTTTAAAATAGTTTCAATATTATTAAAAAAAAAATAATTCACTCAAAATTGTGAAGCTTGACAGTGGTAATTTAAATTTGCAAAACAATTAGTCAAATTTTGTTAAAATCCTGCTATAAATTCCATTGTTTCCGAACAAAGACATAGTCTCTGTAAACTGCACAGTTTTTCTATTAATGGTACAAAAATGAAAGGCTAGTGCAGCAGCCAGGAAGTGGTAGAGCAGGAAGTTGGTAGTCTCGGAAGCACAAGAAACAGCTGCTTTGGTTGAGGACGAGGGGGAGTACATCAGAGTTTACACACCGCCTCAGTTGTTTGTTATAAGATACTGGCAGTGCCATCTGATTGGTCTTTATTTATTTTTATCAGAAAAATGTTTGGACGTGAATGTTAACTCTACAGACCATACATCTGATTTTGGTTGCTCAAATTTCCTAATGCCCATTACTTTCATATAAATAAACTTCAGTAATGCTTTATGGGCTTTTCTTTTATATAAATAAACTTCAGTAATGTTTTATGGGCTTTCCTAAAATGTTAGGAAAACGGTGTTCCTTCCCTCTCTGATATTTCTAATGTGATTTTGAGTTTCCCTATGGTCTTTTCTTGTGTGATTTTGAGTTTCCTTATGGTGTTTTCTTGTGTGATTTTGAGTATCATGCTCTTCAA
Organism: Pinus taeda; assembly: GCA_000404065.3. Taxonomy (NCBI): domain Eukaryota; kingdom Viridiplantae; phylum Streptophyta; class Pinopsida; order Pinales; family Pinaceae; genus Pinus; species Pinus taeda. Next base: position 134,418 of record APFE031501394.1, read on the forward strand.
TGTGGGTGGGAATTGTGTTATATGTGAATTGGATGAGTCAACACACATTGAGATTTGCTACTCTCCATAAAAAGATGCACAGACCGTTGCACCAAACACACTCGACCGTTGCACCAAACACACTCAATAGACCTTATTTTTCAATAATTAAATAGTTTCATTGAAAAATTGCTGCAAATTGAATATTGTTTGTTGTTTGGTTAATTGGTGCATAGTTCATGTCTAATGAGACTGAGGACTGGACTTTGTTAAGAAGTTAAAATGATGAATAAGGTTGTTATCAAAGCTAATAATGGATATATGCCTAATTACAATGTACACAAAGACAACCAAGGTTATGGAAGTTTGAATGTAGAAAAATAATTTCATAATTTAATATAAATAATTCATCATTTTCTTCTTTTAAAATAATTAATAACTCTGTATAATCTTGTATCTACTATCAAATCAAACCTTCATTATTTGAGCTGTATTTGTCACAGTATTGACATGTTTACTATCAAAACTTTCTTTTCAAAGCAGAAATGACAAAAAATTATCATTTTTATTTCTTTTATCAGCATTGGCAATAGCTTGGTTGTTCAACAGCTTAGTTAGATTGTATGTATAGGAAATTTAAGAGAAGTGATGCATAGGTTAATGGTCAGTATAATATTGATATTAATATTATTATTTGGTTTAGTTTGATTTGGTTTGGTTTGTTTATGTATTAAAAAAAAAAAAAAAAATGATTTTTAAAAGTATTACAAAATTTTATCTGTTTTATTTTTAACAAAACAAATTAACTAATATTTTTGTATGGGCTTGAATCAAGTTAATCAAAGGGAGTTTAATCGAAAGATCTAAATGATGCCTTTGACCGCTGGAGCGATCAAGTAATTGGAGCGATTTGCATCTATGTGATTGTGTCTCTTTCTCTTGTGCTTCAGACTTGATGTGAAAGGTGTATGGTTGTTGTCTAATTGACCTAGAGTGTTGGTATTACCCTAATTTGTGTATATGGAATAAATTGAAATCAAGGATTTGGTATGGTCTTGGTTCTAGTAAGTTGATAATGTTTCCTCTATTCTAGTGTGTTGAGATGTCTAATCGCTCAAGTGTTTAATTGATCTGATATATGTATAGGTGAATAAGAAATTTTCTGAGCTAGTGCGTAAGTTATAACCACTTTAAGTCTACAAAGAAATCGAATCTGGTACAAGCAGTGATCCAATGCCACTAACTTCTGTTTCAGATCGAAATATAGGGAGTATGAGTGTGTTATATTTTATCCCCTAAACTGATTTGTGGATCAATGCTTGATTCATGTGTTCTGGTTTCAAAAGATGGAGTAACAGTTCAGTGTTGTGATTATGGTACTAATTAACCGATAAGGGCTTTGATCTATACTTAGAACTTAGATCTCAAGTTTGTTCTACAAGAAATATCAGGATAATTAACAGTAGTTGTTGGATGTTGAGAATTGTTGCATTTGTTGTTTGTAAGGAATTGAGACCATGGTACGGTGAACATTGGTGATGATATATCGAGTGATTCTTGTAGTGACAAGAAAGAGAGTGAAAATTTTGATGTTTTAAGATAGTGGAAGGTTTGATGTATATGATGCATTGAGCTCACAAGTTCGCATTGTGAGGAAGTCAAATTGTGTTTCCAAGATTAAATGAAGAAGCGTATGATAGATGATGTTGATTTGTAAGCTAGGGTTACTGAGATATGTCATAATCATGATTATTTATTGGTCGTAAATACTAGAGCTTGTGAAGTTTTCAATTGTCCAAGGTTTTGTGTGTTGTTGCTAACCATTATGCTCAAGAAATTAGAGTTGTTGAAATATTTATGTTGATGAAATATGACATATGGCTATAGCAGAGTTTCCATTTGGTATTCAAAATTTGATACTTGTTGAGCAATTAAAGTTTAATGTGTGAGTGATGAAGTTACTAGTGTTGTGAATGACAAGACTATTGAATCTTCCCACAAAGTGTCTGAACTATTGATTGTAAGAACTATGTGATTGTTGTTCATTGACTTAAGTTGTTCACCTTTGTGTTGAAGTGATTATAATAAAGTCAATCTATAAAGACATTTATGTTGATGTGTGATATATGAAATGTATTGGGGTTGATGGTGTTTGATGATTAAGGATCTGTTAAGAGTTTTTGTTGTTGCTCGGAAGTCCACGGAATTTAGGGTTTGTGTTCCAGGGTGAAGTCAAAAGCACTATTGTTATACGATGTTTGGGGTTGCCTATGAGATTGTTTGCCATTGTGTAAAGATTGATGATATTGTGACTAAGGCATGACAAGGGTTCTCTTATCTAGGTTGTTTATGAAGTTAATTCTTGCTTAAATGAATATTTTGCTAATAGAAAGTGAGTTTTTGATCAAAGAATATTTGGTTAGGGTTTGTATTGATACCATTATATTAATGCAACTTTTTCTTGCCAAAGTAATTGTTGAGCTAGAGATTGTTGACTACAAGGAAACCTTTGTTTTTTCCTAAGTTCAATGTTGTTGTTGATGAAGTACTTTAGGAATATAGAGTTATATTGTTGATGTGCTCATAAGTGATTATTGCAGTGATCGATGTCTATTGTTGAGTTAATGTGCTGCTCTTGACAAGTTATTGATATAGACTTCTTGATGAGTTCTCTATCTATTCAGAAGTGTTTCATTGCAAGAATATGTGATTGATGATTGACTATCTACGAGACTAATAATATGTTATGACCAAAGCTGCCAGAATGTTTGAGGTTTTCTCATCAATAAGAGTTTACAGAGAAGAATTGACTGATTGAAGCGTGTGCTAAAGGGAGTGGATCTAGTTTGAAAATGGATGAAAGGGAGGTCCACATTATTTTGGGGGTCGATGACTCCAACTAGTTAGTGCCATTTAATTGATCTGAGGGGGTAGGTGCTTCCTACTAGTGGTTTCTAGCGAAACAGTGAAGGGAGTTGGTGTTTCATGTTGATGGGTACTAGCGAAACAGTGAAGGGAGTAGGTGCTTCCTGCTGGTGGGTGCTAGCAAAACATTGCAAGGGAGTGGGTGCTTCATATTGGTTAGTGCCAATGAACATATGTAAATAAATATCTAAGAAGAGAAGAAGCAGAAGAAGAAGAAGAATGGTGTTTTTCTCCCCTTATGGATTTCCACCTTAAAAATCTATGTGTAATTTGTGCTTGATATTTGTGATTCTATGTTTTGTTGTTATGCTCATATAATAGATTTCTAAATAAATTCAAAGTATAAATTGTAATAATTAGTGAAATAATGATTCAACCCCCCTAGTATTTCCAACAAATTGTGTAAGCAACAAAGATTTTAGCATAGGAATTACAATTTTAAATTAAACTCAATCAAATAAATTTGATTATTTTATTCTATTACGAAGCAGTTAAAGCAAAGGGGCAACTAGTGTCCATTTAGACAAAATATGATTAGTTAGACATAAAAACCTTGCCAGAACAAGGACAAAATTTGATCTTAACAACCTGTTGTGGCCTTAGATTTTTGCTGCCAAAACATGGGGGATAACCACTCGGTCTGGACCTTAAGACAAATCATTTTCCGTTTAAAGTGGTGGCTCCCACTGGGGATAATGGGACCAGTTTCCTAGTGTGGTTTTTAAGATGAGAGTGGGTGGTTCATGAGTATTTGCAATAGAATAATGATAATCTAAATGACCTATTCTATAATGCAATTCGCTAACTAACTTATTCTAATATAAGCTCGGGTATTCCTGTGTGGTATGCGATCTACAAAGATATCTGCTTAACATGTGATAATAAAGATTAATCACAACTAAACAGAGATGATAATGTATAAAGATAATTCCTTTGACTAAATAGTTAGTCAAAGAAATTTATAAAATATATTGCATATATGATGAGTTATATATGAAAATCACAATTTCAGCTAGGCATCATACAAAAGTGCAATTGATGCTTAACAGAAACAATAAATCTCACATACAATTCATGAAAGTAAAGTTTTGCCACTAATTAAATGAAAACAGAATCAATCATACAAGATAATAGTACCATATGTGCGAAGCCCTGCTCATTTGAAAAATGACATAGACCAACTTCTTTCTTCAAATCAAATTGCCTCCCAAGAATACAATAGTGCATCAACAAAGGAAAGTAGTCTGATATCTAAAAGAAACGATCATGTTCCATAATTTCACCAAAGCATTCACAAACTTACAATAGTGCATTCTTTGTAAATGTTTTGATAAAATTCTATACCCTTCTCTAAATGCATGAGAAGGGTATAAATACTATTCTAACTAATGTGCAAAAATAGATTATACAAAGTTTGAGGAGGTTTCAAACAACCTTCCTCCGAACTAGTTAACTAACTCCAAAAATAAACAGTGGCTAAATGAACAGAACTAAGAGGATGACTTGTTGTCTGCCAGCTTGCCCTTCAAATCGCATATATCGGTCATCTGTTGAATTTGAGGAGGTGCCCCAAAATGTGTCCTGAGTTGTCTTGTGAAAATCGCATCGGTGAGAGGTGGCAGCATCCGCTGAGTCGTATGAATAGAACAATTGAGAGTCATAATTTGGCTATGTGGCTTGACGAGGTACTGCCAATACGAATCCTAGTTGGTCCTGGTCAATTTTGTAATTACCTCCCTTTGAGTCTCTGCCTTTTCCTGCCAGCTTTTATACAGAGCATTTAAATCGAGCACTTCTTTCAGATTGCCTTCTTTAATTAGGTTGGTGGCAAACATGGTGTGATTCACTGCCTTAATGATATTCTTTGATACCCCAGCTGCCCTTGCGACTGCTAGCTCGGCCTATTTGATTCTCGCGTCCCAATCCTTGAAGAGAATGTCTTTATGAGTTTCCTCCATCTCTGGCGGATTGGCTTTCCTTTCATCTTTTGTTTCGTGTCATTTGATGAACTCAGAGATTATGGTGTTTAAATCGTTAAACTCAATTCTCTGGTCGATTGTCTTATCTGTCAGCTAGTCGCTAGTGGTCAAATAAGGGATAATGTGTGACATCTTTTAGCAGAAATGGTCTTGTTGTTTCACCAGAAGGGACTTTAATTCCAGTGCCTCTTTAATGAACTCTTTTGTAGTGGGAACATCCTTGTACATTTCCATGGCTTGCTGCAATTCTTGCAGTTGCATGTTTTTGGCCGATATATCGGCTTTATGACTTATTTTCAGGACCTCCATGTTTTGCTGCAATTGGACGAGCTGCTCAGCTGCTTGCCTGTTTACGCTTGCTTTCTCTGCTTCGAGCTGTTGCTCGAGTTGTGAAATCCTCTTCTCTTTTTCCCTTAACAAAGTAGAGACTTCAGTAGCCTTGTCCATAGTGGTCGATGCATATGCTCCTGTGAACTGTGATAGTCTAGTCAAGTTCTCAACCGGATTGAAAGGAATATCCTTCCAAACTATGTCCATTGACTCGTTTCCAGGTGGGAACTCGGGTGTGTCTACCCTTTTCCTTTTTCTCTGCCTTCTTATTGTAGCCTTGTGGAGAGGACTATAGAACACATCAAGTGGATGTATTTTAGTTACTTTCAAAACAATTTCTAATGTGGGCAGAGCAGGGATAATTTCAGTATGTTGGGACATTGTCGCTTGTTCCTCCATAGGCTTGGACTGCTCACCGATAGACTTGGGCTTTGTATCCTTATGAACATGCAAAGGAGTTTTATAATCCACTGTTTCTTGGGTATTTTTCGCTTTGGGAGTGCCTTGCAGTGTTTCATTAAATTGATCACACCCCTGCTCCAAACTACTGTCTTTGACCTCTGGATTGATTTCTTTAGACTTGGGGTTTCCCTGTGTCTGGTGTCTTCTCAGTATTTACCTGAGAATCTACTCGAGAACTAGGACCTTCACTATCAACAATGACACTTGGTGTAGGCTTATCCTCGAGCTTTAACAAATGCATTGGGATCAGTTCGAGCATTTCATTTCTTAATTCCTGAGTGCTTTGAAAATCTTCAGGTTTCAGATTTGCCCTTGCCCATTCGAACGCTTGTTCAAAGGATTCGGTCGACTATAAAAAGTCTTCAAAATCGTTATCCTCATGGTGGTATTTCTTGAGCTTTACTGCAATAGTGATATTATATTCCCCTTTGTCTGAATCAAATTGCCTCTTAGGCAATCGTTATCCATAGCATGGTAAATATATGGAAAATTGAAATTGAAATGATGAACATATAATACTGGAAGCATTTGCAAGGAAATTCTACTAAAATGGATTTTGCACAATCTCTCATTATATTTATTTGACTCGCATAGGAGTAAATATAGAGTATAACACATTAACATAATGCATTTGCAAGGAAATTCTTGTAAGTGGATTTAGTAACAATCTCTTATTATATTGTATTTCACTCGCATAGTAGTCAATATAGAGTATACTGCATTAACATAGTGTGTTACTTCATTGGTATTGGATTCAAATGTGTCACTTATTATAGAAGTTAAATACAAAATATAGGGATGCTACATAACAACAGAACAAGTTTCCCTAGATTTTCTTCTAGACTGAATAGACTTGTCATCTGGACATCACACCCTAGATATTACAAATCGCATGAAACTATCACATATTTGTTATTGGAACTTGAAAGATAAATTTGGCATAATGTAAGTGATTTCTCTTTATCTTCTAGGTTTGAATGTTTGAGTGGTTACTTATAGAAAAGAATCTTTAGCTTCAAATCTTTCTGATGGGTTGGTGGACGTTAAAGTCGGAGGGGGGGATAAGATATCCCCGTCATCCTGGGTAGATTCCTTAGGGCAATGCGAGTGTGGATCAAATTGGAGTTGACCACTCCAATTCTATGTTCTGCCTTTTCTTGAGCCTCTTCATGTTTCCAGAGCTTGTGGCATTGATTTAGTTTTTTATCTCCTATAGCTTAATTTAATATTATTAATTCTATATTAATTTTTGGTTTCCGCCTTCTTTTATTAAATCTTAATCCTTATCACTATAATTTTACTTTGATCTAATTTATTTAATATTTATTTGTGCTCAATCACTTATTCAATTTTTTACTTAAACTAACTTTTGATTTGACCCAACTAAATTAATTTAATTAGTTTATATTAATTTCTTAATGGCTATTTTATATTCTTTTCTATTAAAATCTCTTAACTCTCCTTTCATATCATTATGCTTTATAGTCTTTGATATGAGTGAAGTGTCCACTTAAAATGTTAAACAAAATAGAAATTCTTTACACAATTTTTTCCAAAAAAAATTACAACAAAATTATATTTACATTTCCATTTTAACAATTTTAATAAATAATAATAATTTAAAATTAATCACATTTAACATATAATTTACTCTTAAAAAACAACTTATCAAAAATTAAAAATTAAATAAAATATATGTCTTTGTCATATCTATACAAAAATACAACACAAAATGAAATAACAAATAAATAAAAACATATTAAAATTTTAAAAATTATCTATATTTAATTTTTTCAAAACCATCAAATTCTTCCTTCTAACATTAACAGACTACCGAAAATATAAAAACCATGGGAATGTTTTGAAATTCCAATCAGAACAACACTTACGGACCCTCCCTGTTTTTTTGTCTTTTTAAAATTCAATATTCCCTACCGTCCCCACAAGTTACAACTCATTGCAGCCTCGGCTCTCCTGCGGAGCCCAAAAAGTTTACAAAATTAAATAATTAATAACAATTAAAGTTGGGGGAGCGACGGGCGGAGCTCATTCGACCAAAATGCCCCTCATACTGAGCGGGGCGGCCAATTTAGCCATGGTTACCAGCTTCATGATTCTTTTACAGGGCCGTTGTCTAACTATGAAACATTTGTTTTTCAATCGGCCCATTTTTATTTTTTTTAATCTGGCTATTTTTATTTTCATAAAATTTTATGTTTTTTTGGTTTAAATTGGGTTTTCCATTAT
>APFE031501397.1:0-22073 GCA_000404065.3 Pinus taeda
TATATATATTTTTATATATATTTTAAAGGTATGGTCACCGAATATAACTAACTTCCTTTAAATTATAAAAATGACTTTATGCCTCTGGTCCCAAGTCAAAATTAGCCGTTGGTCAAGATAGCCGTTGGAGGCTCTGCTCATACTATTTAACATGCAAAGCTGGATCTAATTCTTCAACTTGTCCTGACAATGAACCACACTGGTTGGTTCAAAATGCGTCGACAAAGGTCTTTCTACATGTGATTTACACCGAAGTTCTTCTTACAATTTTTGTTTTGAATTTATGATAAAAACTAGTGGTTCCATCCATGGCGAACCCATAATTATATCACTATTTTCACAAAATAATGTTTTAACAGTGAATTGTAAGACAAAAATATAGTCTTCAATGTTTAGTTGTAAATTTCTTATGTTATATTGTTTATTATTCATTGAATCTATCATTGCAATTATGTTCGATTCAAGGATCACTAATTGGTTAGCACATTTAGTACTAACATAATTATTATTTTGAGTAAGATCAATAGAGATTATAATGTTCCTTCCTACAAGTGATTCTTTGATTTTAAATACTACATTAACACACATCATAAAAGTTTTAGGAAATCCTTCATTATAGCTCTCCATTTTTTCTTCCTTCATCATTTTCCAATTAAACTTCCGTTTTTTTTGGACGAGCCTAGATTTTTAAAATAATCCTTTGGTAACAACAATTTTTTATAATTCTTCTCAAAGAAATACTTAAATATTCTTTTAATTTTTCCAATAAAATAAATTTAATAAAAATTCAAAAATCTCTTTTAATTGCCACTCACTTTTAAAAACTTAAAAATTTCATGCTATATATTTCCCTGGTAATTGCTTTGATTTTAATTATCTTTATATATCTTAAACTTTCTTTTATAATTTTAAATATATTTTTATATCTGTAAACTCTTTATATAATATATAATATATATATACAAAACTTTCGAAATATAAAATATTCCTTTAACTTTTTTAAAAAATGTTGTTGAATCTTTAAATTACTCTTCTTCACAAATTAAAGAAATTTGTGATGAGGCTTTAATTTGTTGGAACGACACCAACGAACCTATATATTATTTTATTCAATAAGCTTTTTATATATAATGGGTAGATTTGGATTATAATGAAATATTTCTCTTTTAACTTTTCAAAATAATCTTATTTCTAAATAATTAGAGCACCAATCTTTAACTATTTTGTGAAAACACCTTTATGGAAACGTGGGTCGTCACGTTCAAGAACAAAATGAGATTGGACCTACGATGATGGTGGTTAGACAGTGACGCAGTGATATCTATAGCTGGGATGAATGATAGATTGGAGATACAATGTCACAAGTTATATGGTGGGTTTTTGTTGCAGGGAGGCTAACATTGTTTGTGTGGGGCTAGTGGCAATTAAAATGGAGCACCTGAATGAATGAAGGATTTGATGGCAGAGTTGGGTCGACGATGGATGGAACGAAGACTGTGTCAGCGATGGCAGTAGACAAATGTGAAGGTTAGGACTCGGTTGGTGAACACAACAAGGTTTGGGGCTTGATCGTATCCATTGCAAAAAGAATGCTCAGACGATGATTGTATGGTGTTCGAGCAACCGCTATAGCAACTTCGTAGAATTGCAGATAGATAGCAAATGGCAGCGACAATTGTCTGAAAATGGCGCAAGTAATTGCAGATAGATAGCAAATGGCGGTGGCGCAAGTACCTAATAGTGGATGGCGATGGAAGGTGGGCAACAGGCATTCTTAGTGTATGAGGGCCAATTGGCTACTTTGGTGACCCGTTTCCAATGGGTGCTTTTTTTTTTCCCTCTAATATAATTTTTTATATTTTATCTTTTTTTTGGCGCGTTGTTCACGTAACTTCGGTCAACAGGTGGTGCTATGTCTACTGGAAAAATCTGCGCTTGACGCCCCTTGGCCTACTGCAAGACTTGACCTCAAGAGCTTTCGGGAATTGATCCTGTGACCTCCCATTTAGCGAGGCCCGGTCTTGACCGAGTAAGCTAACCCTTGGCGCTGTTTTTATATTTTATCTCATATATATATATAGTTTTGTAAATATCTTTGGATTTTGTTTTTATATATACTATGTATTTTGATTTAAATAATTTTTAATTGGTTTTTTTCTTCCATTCATATATATATTATATATACTTCATTTTTTTCCTAATATTTGATTTTTTTTTTAGCTTATAATTATTTTATGATCTATATATAATAATGGCCAAAGGTCTGAGGACAAATCAAACAGAATGGAGAATTTTCACAACAAAGTTGATAGATGAGTTGATGGCCAAAAGCCGAGATCAACCAATATGGCTTTGATACCAATGCAACAAACATAGTTCATATATGCAACAGAATACTTCAGAAAATCTGAAATATATAAATATCCATGTAAGACAATAATATATTGGATAAGAATATTTGAATAAAAATGAGGTATGAGATAATTACAATGAGAGTGAGGGCCTATTTATATACCGAAATAGATACATTTTCATTAACTGTTATGTTATTAAGGACATATCTCTTCATTAACAAATTACTAATTAATTAATTATTATTTATTATTATTATTGTTTATATTATTTGTATTATTTTATATGTATTTTATTCGTAATAAATTGACATACTCAACATCATATCATGATGATATATAAAAGTGAAAATATATCAAATACTATGGTTTTCAATAAATTTAAAGACACTGGTTAACATTTTTATCACATTTTTGTATTGCGTCATAAAAAAAATGATGTTATTTGAATATTTTTTTCTTTACAAATTTGTGAAAAATGATTGAATAATAAATTTAAGTTATTAAATAAATAAAATTATTTTCAATTTTTAAATTTATTTTACATATTCCAAAATATATTTTTGTAATTTAAAATTAATAAAAATATTCTTCCATGAATATATATAAATTATATATATTATTATATATTATATAATTAGATGTTTCTTTAATTAGGCAAGGATTGGAAATACAAGCAACCTTTATTAAGAAAATTCTTTCTCAATTAGTTGTGCTTCTAAGACTTAGCTTAAAAATGTTATATTAAAATAAGATAACATAATAAAAACTCTATATTCATCTTATTTATTAGGCTAATAGTTAAACATTTTTCTTACCTTGTTTCAATGTTTTTGGCTTTCTGAGAATTCTTAATTTATTGTCTTTTTCTAAATTAGTAAAATTATAATTTTAAGTTGGTACTTCTACCTCCTCTATTTAATAATAGTCCCTTTATTAAGCTAATAGTTAAACATTTTTTCTTACCTTGTTTCAATGTCCCTTTATTAGGCTAATAGTTAAACATTTTTTCTTACCTTGTTTCAATGTTTTTGAATTTTTGAGAATTCTTAATTTATTGTCTTTTTCTAAATTAGTAAAATTATAATTTTAAGTTGGTACTTCTACCTCCTCTATTTAATAATAGACCCTCAAGATTGTTTAATATAGAGAGTTCAATTTATTTTTCATTAAAAAATGTGATTTAAAAATCAACATTAATAAGATGTTATCACCAATACTTTTAGGATAATTTAAATTTTCTTTTAAAAAATAATTTCAATCTTCAACTTGTTTACACCTAAAATTTAGCGGAAACTAAACTCTACATAAATCAACTAACCGTCATTAATAATTTTTATAATTTTTACATAATTTGATGATGTTTTTTACCAACTAATCGTTATTAATAATTTTTATAATTTTAAATTATAGCCCTTTAATTTACATAATTTGATATTTTTTTTAATAATATATAGAGTGACTTGTTATAATAAACTAGAACCATTCAAACCAGAAAACCTAAGATATGTGACCATAGACATTAAATATACGATGATATTTTGAAATGATCCAATTAATTCAACGCTTCTAAACCATGAAATAGCAGAAATAGGTTCAAGTACCGCTGAGATATGCTTATATGTATTAAAATATAGTTTTAAATTATAAACACTAAATTTTCATAATTTGATGATTTTTTGGTAATTTATATGGTGACTTGTTATAATAAATCAGGATCATTCCAATTATAAAAGCTTCCATGCTGTGATAGGTTGATATATCACATGGCTTCCTACCAGGGCTGGAATTTGAGGTTGATATATCACATGGCTTCCTACCAGGGCTGGAATTTGACGTTTTGTAAAACGTATTTCGTGTTCCAAGATGTGACGACTATTGAAAAAATTTCCACGTCAATGTGTTATACACACAAACTTAATGTCTAGAATTATGAAATCTGTACAGAAGAGAGTTTGTAATACTCAGAATTATGAATGGACTGAACTAGTGCAGAAGAGAGTTCAAACTTAGTGCCGTACGTTTTTGGTTTGGAAAGAGAAGAATAAAAAGATAATTTAATTGTGCGATGATTAAAAATTTTATCTATTGAATATTTATAGAACAAAATATATAAACTCAAAATTGGTTAATATTTAAACATATTACTAAACATTTAAAATTAAAATTTATAAACTCATATATCATTTATTTTTATTAAAGAATAATATTAATAAATATATTAAATAATAATATATATATTATATATTTTTTTTTTTTTTTTATTTTTTTTATTTTTTTTATAAAATATTATAGTTTTATATTAATTATTTTATATATATAATATATAAAATAAATATTAAATTTTCTATATGAATATATAAATCACCACCCTCTCATGTTTTTTTTGCTTTCTATATTAGAGAAAAGATTATATAACATTCATGGATTGTTGTTGTGCTCCCTTATTGTTTTCTTATTCACATTTTCTTTGTTTAAAGCAAAATTTTCAAAATTAGCATGTCTATATTAGAGAAAAGATTATTTTAACTTTCATGGACTGTGCAACATTGTTGTTGTGCTCTCCGATTGTTCTCCTATTTACCTTTCCTTTATTTAAAGCAAAATTTTCACAATTAGTGTGTTTAACATAACCATTTTATTTAGCGTTTCACAAGGCTTCGTGTTGAAATAAGCCTTGATTCGTTTAGTTAATTTAGGAAAAAACAAATTATTCTAGGAAGGAGATTAATAAATTTTGAAATGTAAAAAGTAGTTGAAAAAGAGTTTTTGATAAGGGGATGTTGATATTCATAAATTTTAAAATGTAAAAAGAAGTTGAAAAAGAGTTTTTGATAAGGGGATGTTGATATTCATAAATTTGCTTAAAACTTGGAGATTAAAACATGGAGATTAATGACAGTTGAAATGAAAAATGTAATTGAAAGACAATTTTTTTGGTAAAGAAAGGTTGACACACAAATTTGCTTAAAACTTAAAATGAGAGGCATGAAAAATAAAGTTGAAATGCAAAAAATAGCTAAAAGTAAAAGCAAATTTTCTGATAAAAAAAATTCTACACTCACAAATTTGCTTAAAACTTAAAACAAAAGGCTTCACAAATTTGCTTAAAACCTAAAATAAAAAGGTTGAAAAATACTGAAACGTTATCAAATTTTCAGCGCCTTTCTCGATCGTTACAGAATCAGAATTCTCTGAAATCTCGGGCGAATGAGAGCTATTTCTCGAGTACCAATCCTCCTGTTCGAGTTCATTTGAGTCGGTGAACGAATTCACGTTCGAGGATGCCGCCGAGTTCGGCATCCTCTGCTTTGATTTTGGAGTTATTCAGACGCCGATCTGAAGGAAAGCCCAGGAATCCCTGAGTGGTCATTTTTTTTTGACCATGAGATCTGTTATAAACGTTCTATAGCACTTTAGCTCTTTTGGCCTAACTGCTATAACCTAATGAAAATTCATTGATGAAGAAGCTTGCTCTATCAGATATGAACTCCGATCTGACTTAGCATAGGTCAATTACTAAGCCCAACAAAAATACGTTGTCTGAAACTTTGTTTTTGAACCACGCTGCCCAACTCTGTGTACCCATCTAATAATGAACCACTAAGAAATTTTATCATTTCCTGTAATTAAGTTCTTTTGGTTTTATTTATTAGGATTAAATGTAGGTTATTTGTTAGATTTTTTTTAAAGGATTTTGGGTATGTTTTCTAATTAAAATTGTTCAAAATCAAATTGGTCATAATTTAATTAAGACCGGTTAAAATCATAAATTTAACTCGTGAATTTTATATTTTTAATTCCAGAATTTTTTTCAAAATACTAAATTCATATACTGATTAAAAAACCAATTTTACTAAATTCATATAGTGATAAAAAAACCAATTTTAACCGGGAAAAAGAAAATTTGAAAAAGAAAATCATTAAATTCCAAACAAAATCTTAAAAAAATCCAATAATTAAACAATACTATCATAATTTACTGTTATTTTTAATTAATATATTCAATATCATGATGATATATAAAAGTGAATATATTAAACACAATGGTTTTCTACAAATTTAAAGACAATCCATACCATTTTTATGACATTTGTATATCGAGTGGAAAGAAAATGACCCTATCTAAATGTTCCGCATTTTTGTTTGTATATATATTTTTTCAAATTGGTAAAAATGTTAAGTTGAGATACAAATTATTTTGATTTTTTTAAAATTTCGAATTTATTATATATTTTAATATATTGTTATTTTTTAAAATTTAAATTTAAAATTTTTGATCATAATTAAAAACATTGCAGTGATAGTCTTGTAAGTAAATTGTCAAGGATAGATCTTAAACTTAAATATAAAATGTCATGTTAAAAGATTTACCATTAATTTTTTAAATTATGTTTTATTAAAATCACTAATTATATTAGGTATAAATACATATAAAGGTTAACTAAAAATCGAAAAAAGGTATAGTAAACAAAAAAAAAATAAATAAACGAAAGGTATGGATAAATAAAACTTATAGCAAATACATAGTAAATAAATAGTATGATAAATAAATAAAAAATAAAAAGAAAGAGTATGGTAAATAAATACAACTCTTTTTATATTTAATCAAAAACTTTTTATATTATAAACACTAAAAGAAGTTATATAGGTGAAGCCTATGAATACATAAGGCCAAATTATATTAATACATGCAAAAAACATATTAACCCAACATTAATGTAAAGATTAATAAAATAAATCTAATATTCATATTAATATATTAATATTATTAAAAATAATAACTTTGAATTAATACAATATTAAGTTTGTTATATTATAATATATATTAACTCTAGGTATATATGGAAGGGAAAAACAAAGACATAGAGTGATAGAGATGGAGAGATAGGGGGAGTGACAAGGGAGAGATGGAGATGAACTGAAGGAGAGGGGAGAGGAGGAATGAAGAGAGAGAGAGAGGGAGAGGAGTGAGAGAGGTAGAGAAGGGTAAGAGAAGGAGAGGGGGACACAAAAATGGAGGGGGGAGAGAAAGAAAGAGAGAGGGAGGGAGATAGTGAGAGGATTGGAGGGGGGAGAGAGAGAGAGATGGGGGAAGATATAGGGAGGTAGTAGAGAAAGGGAGAGAGAGGAAGGATGAGAGAGAGGAGGAGAGAGGGAGGGATAGAGAGATGGATTTGGAGGGGGAGAGAGGGAAGGAATAAGAAAGACATAGAGAGTGAGAAGTGGAGAGAGAGAGAGGGAGTGACAAGGGAGAGATGGAGAGAGAGAGTGTTTGTTTAGGGGTGAGATAAGGAGACAAAGAAGGAGATATGGAGAGAAGGAGAGAGTGAGGGATATAGTAACACACACACAGAGAGAGAGAGAGAGAGAGAGAGAGAGAGAGAGAGAGAGAGAGAGAGAGATACAGATATATATCTCTTGTTGATAAGAGACCTAGATCCTAAAAGGAAAATAGAAATAAACAAACAATCAAGCTAATTCCTTCCCTATGTCTATCTTTCCTTGAATCATAAGCTAACAAGGTGAGAAAAGGAAATTCATACCTTATTACGACATGCTTGATGAAGATCCCTCTTTGTGCTGCACTGCAGCTACTCCATGCTTGAATCTAGACTTGCACACATGGAAACAACAAAGGATCAAAGACATATGCAACATAAATGATTTTATAGTTCAAACTAGTGATCAAGGAGACTAGTAAAAAACATCATTCCAATGGGAAAATATAAATAACATAAAGCATCCATGAAATTGATCAATTAATCCATTAAACAATGAAGTGAGAAGAAATGCTTGCTTGTATTAATTTTAGAAACATAAAGGAGCTACAAAACCTATGCCTTGATGTTGTGAAGCTCCTTCCTTTGATCTCAATCCCCTCCAAGAATGATAAGCTCTCTAACCTGATTATTCTAGGACAAACTTACTCTCAGCAACCCTCTTCAATTCCCCCGTCTATGGCTTAATTATTAGGCCAAAAGGAAGTAGTTTGAGATCCTTAGTCCAAGGATGAGATCCACTAAAAGAGGGATGAGTGTTCCTTGAAGAATGGGAATTAGTTCCATAAAAAATGAGGTTAGGCTTGAATAAACATGAGTTTGAGGCTTTCTATTGGGAATGATTCACCCAACAATATTTCTAGATCTCACTTTTTATTGATTGACCTGCACATTTTTTGTTCAGACACAAAGTGTAGTTCTGCGCAGTTTTACAGTGGAAGAAAGTGTATGTGTAGTTTTTGTTCGAAAAAATTGCACAAATGCTCAAAAGCTTGGTTTTGAGCCAAGATATCTAGAAATTACACTTTATTCAAGGTATATAAGTTTTTGAATTTCAAGGTAGTGCTTCATGACACTTGGATGGATGGTGAGAGATCCAATTTTGATGATTATTTGTCATGGTGACAAAATGAAGCGTAACATATTGCCCCCTAAAGTGCGAAGCCATAAAAGTTTGAGGACTAAAGTACTTTATCATATCAAGGATTGGATCAGAGATCATGTTTTGAAGCCTGCAACAATCAATAAAGGATTACAATGTAATATAATAATCACCACTGAGGTAGACATTCCCATATTAGGAACATAAAAGTCTTAAAGCACAATATGGAAATACATAATGTCAAAGTATATATAGGATGGACGCAACCATCAAACATAAAACTCTTTGTATCATCATGAATACAAAACTACTTGCAACCTGGATGGAAGAAACTAGATCCAAGGTCTTGATCTCCATTTCTCAATCCATAGTATGAATCTAGCCATGCGAGTAAATGTCTTGAAGTCGAACATGACATAAACCACTTGATTATCGATCAATGATGTGAACCATTAATAAGTGCGAGAGAAACCACCAATAATGACAATGGCTCTCAAGGTACTCCCAGTAAAATCTATAAAATGTGAATAGGTGATCTGAAGTCGAACACTCATAGAATCATTCGATCGAAGGCCAATGATGAGAATATGTCGTTAAAGGCGAGAAACCTTCCATTAAGGCATGCATGCCTCAAGGTACTGAAGGTTTCCAGATCAACTTCCTAGATAATGAGATGAAGTTGATAGGAAGCAACCCGTTACAGGAGGGCCTACAACACAAAATTTATGTCATGTTTTGAAGAACATTTTGCATGGACTCACTCAGGGATGACCGACATGATTGAAGGCTACAAATTGCAAGGTAATTTGAACTGAGGTTTAGACTTCTCTTGAACATATTGGTGACACGACAAAAACACTTGGCAACATTTGACTCAATGATAATACCCAAAACCAAATGAAGACTTTCAATAAGGTTCAATTAACTGTGAGACAAATAGATTCCCCAACCCGAACAGATATGTGACAGAGTGTCATGTTCAAGAGTAACATACTGCCTAAAATATAAGAAACAATCTTTTCTTCTCAATTTCCCCCCGCCATTATTGGCAAGTACCTCTTTAGTTTTTACAAGTTTGAGGAGAATAACATATGCTTGTCCTATAAGCTCATCCTTCAGATGAGTCCATCGAAGTATTTTTACCGAACGCTAAGAAGGAATGGTTCAGTCCCGTTATGTTTAACGAGTCCTATAATGTTTAACTTTTATGAGTCCAGTAAAGGGGTAACTCGATGTTGTTTTCTTTTAAGAGTTTGAAAAATACACAAAAGGAAACTCATTTAGTTCTTTTATGGTAAAATTTTAACGAGCCCAGAGAAAGTAAAACTTGGTGTTTTTCGTTTTTAGAGAGTCAGAAGAAAAACATAAGTAGTCTCCATTAGGTTCTTTTTCGTAAGTTTTAGCCCCTCAAGTCCGAAAAAGGATAAGGTAATACAAGAGAGAACTCTATTGACCATATTTGATTAATTATACCTTTTTCGTAAATAGTCCTAGCTCAATCCTTAAAAGGAGTAAACTCATACTAAGTGGACGGTTGTTCATTTACTTTTATGAGTTCAAACAAACAAGTACTCAACGATCTTTTCATGTTTTAAGAGTCTGAAAAAGGGTTTGAAAGAGGACTCCATGGTTTCACTTTTTCTTAAGTTTTAATGAGTTCGAAAAAGTGATAAAAATATACTCATGTTACCGACTTTCAATTTAATTAACAAGCATGAAAAGACAGAAAGAACTCAACATTTTCATATGCGTTTTACGAGCATGAAAATATAGCAAAAGAAGCTCAGGATTTTCATGAGTTTAACGAATCTTGAAAATAATAACTGAAATGGACTCGAGATAAGTTTGATTTTTACACAAGCTTGAAACAATGAAAAATTGTGCTTGAGGGTGGTTTCATTTTTACACAAACTTGAAACAAAGAAAATCTTGCTTGAGATAAGTTTTCATGGCCCCATCATGATGACTACAAGGGCACATTTCCCCTAGACTTCGTTTCATTCACCTGAGTAGACTACTAGTTACTAATAGGAGGATGAAATGAAGGCTTGTTTACGAGATTAAAAAGACTTGACTTAACATTTATGAGATCTAGTTAAATACTCAACTAAAATAGGGGAGGATTTGTTTAATTTTTAACGAGCTTGACATGAGAAAATAACTATGCTCACATGACTTGTTTCATTTTTTTAACAAGGTTGACACAGTAAAAGAACTATCCTGAGAGATCCTGATTCATTTTTTAACGATGTTGACACAGTAAAAGATCTATCCTCCAAAGGATATGTTTCATTTTTTAATGAGGTTGACACAGTAAAAGAACTATCCTCATGAGACCTGTTCATGGCTTCCATATGGAAGAAACACATGACAAGGGACACCCCTTGATCATGGCTTCCAAAAAGTCTTCATCAGATGGAAGAACAATCCTCTGGAAGGAACACATGTCAAGGGGATCAATAGGGATAAGAAAATCATATTCAAATTCTCCCATTGATGTTTTGACCATGTTAACTACCAGATCTGAGTCAAAAGAAGTTGAGCAGACAGTGAGAGGCTCGCTTGCATCGGTAATTGAAAACATGGGATAGGTTGCCACATCATTAACTCGTGCTAGGGTAGGTACCACTTCCATATAAGGAACATTCAAGAGTGTTGTATGAATGGTAGTCAAACCAAGATCAATGTATGAAAGCTAATCAACTGTCACAATGTTTCCATTGTGAGGGAATGACATCATGCGAAAGAGTGTCAATACAGAAAATTTCATGGCATAGACATAGTCTCGCCCAAAGAGAAAATTGAAATATAAAGGTCCTTGGACTACCATAAGATCAATACAATCAATTTTACCTTCCCAGTTAATAGGTAACTTAGGAAGCATCCCTGAAGGCTCACTAATGGTTTTGTTAAAAGCTAACCAATTCTGTGTAACAGGCATAAGCTGAGGGGAACCCAAATCTTGCCAAGTAGTCGAGGATAAAATACTGATAGAAGCACCTTCATCTATATTTGTGCGACGCACATTCTTATGATAAGACTTCACAATGATTTGGAAAGGGGTTGAATAAGGAAGACGAGGTTCTATTAGACTACTCAAATCAAAAGAAATAGCCTCATTACTTGGATGGGGTTCAAAAGAAACAGATGAAATGCCCCCACATGTAGAAGAATATGAAGTAACATGAAGAATATGAGCGGTATGAAGTTCACTCTCTAAAGGGAGAGTGGGATCAATTGAAGATGGAATCGATTTGACCACTTGATCAACAAATAGTCCATCAAAATGAATGATACATGTTTCACCCTACAATGGAAGAGTGGGATTGACTGTACTTGGATTTAGATCAATCAAATCGTCAATTGACAATAGGGGGGAGAAATTCTGCGGTAATTAGTTGGAAGTCGTTGCTATGAAATAGTAAGTTTTTCCAACAATTTTGAGGCTTCATCCATGTGAGGGAAAATGTGACTATGATGAGTCCCTTTACATAACTTACATGGAAATCTGACCTTAATCTTTTTCGCTAGAATATGAGAATCTTGGGTTGATGGATCAATAATAAGTTGATGAGAATTTTTTGACCATAATTCCAAAACCTTGGGAATACCAAGACAATTGATAAGGAAGTGGTCACCATTACAAAGCTTGAAAGGGTATTTGGGCTTATGATGCATTTTAGAAGTTTCATCAACATTACCAATACTTATGACCATGGTTGGTTGGTTGACTACTTTCTTATCTTGCTTCTTCTTCTTCTTCTTAGTCACCTGGTTACTAGCATCAAGGATTTTAGCAAGCGAAGAAGAAGAAAGGAAGGAGGACATGTTGGATGAAGAGGGAAAAGGGTCAACAAAAGGGTCAAAATAAGTTTGTTTGTTTGTTTGTTTGTTTTTTTTTTTTCCTGGGGAAAAATCGTAATTTTATTCACGAGATGAGTAAAATTACATGTTGTAGATGCTAAAAGGCATATGCATATGATCTGATCCTGTTTTCAGAGAATACATAAAAATACTAATAAAAATTACAACTAATCTATTCTTTTTTACCTTTCTTCTTTTCCACTTTTTGCCAACCTCCATTGTTGGGAGTGGATGTTACAATGGACAATTAATTTTCATTTGTATTTATAGGATATTCTTTGTCAAAATCAGATCCCTCTGATCCATGAGTTCGTTTGCTGCCACATACTTCCATTCCTATTATTTGGGACTCATGTTGCTGCAATGGGTTGTTGGGCCTCAAAATGCAAGCATTGGTGGGATCTTTCTCTTTCTTTTGTATGCTATTCAGGATCTTTTGTACATCCATTTCTATATTATTTTCTATTGCTTCTATTTTTTTTGCTTCTTCTTCCAAGGGGTTTGTACATTTCCAACCTTTTGGATCTTTTTGTTGCTTCTTATTCCTTTTGGGGTCTTTTTTAGCTTGTGGGTAGGCACTGAGAAGGTGGCCTATTTGTAGACGTCCATGACATCGAAAAGATGTATTTTTGTATTCTAATGGTTGAGTCCACTATATATTATTGAAAATCAATGTAATACAGTGTGGTAGTCCCTTGCTAAGATCTAATTCAACACATATCCTGGTGAAAGTAAATATGCCCCTTGTGAGTCTATTCGCATCAATCTTTAGGAACTTTCCTAGGGAGTTCCCTATAACTACTAAAACTTTATGATGCCAGAAGTGTAATGGGAGGTTGTGTAACTTGACCCAAACATGCATTTTTGATACAACCATTGTATTGGCATCAAAATCTGGGAACCAAGGGATCATGAAGAGTCTTGCATTGCCCCAGGACCATGGTCCCTTATTGAGGATATATTCTTTTTCTTGTACTGTGTTAAATCTGCCTATAAAAAACCCCTTGGAGCATAAATGTATTTCACAATTTGGTGTCCATGCAACAAATATCCATTTGTGCAAACCATCGGATTTAGGCCAAAAACCATTAAATCTACATATGATTGCTTTGGTATAGAAATATGAATACAACTCATTTACCTGAGGCATTGAGACTGTGAGGTTAGGAGTCTGTAATTTTTGTTCCACTATGTAGGGCCCTGGTAGTTCAGGAAGTGATGCTGGTTTGGTTTGTACTTTTTCCTTTCCTTTGACTGCATCTTTAAAAGAGCCTGTGATCTTTGAGCTGGTTCCGGAGCATCCACCTTGCAAATGCAGATTGATTATGATATCTGAGTCTGAGACAATACCATAATCTTGTAGTGTGTGATTATCCTGTAGGCTGTGTCCTGAATAAATCGGGTTTTGCATGTTTTCTAGTATACCAAGGTGAATTTGGATTTCATGCCTTAAGCCTTGGATCTGCCTCTCCTTCCTGATCCTCCAACAAATATTCCTTCCTTCTATCATTTTAATGAAAATTTGTATCGAATCCGGCTCAGTAATGGGTGGATCTGTCTGAGGAAGGGCTCAATCTGTTGCCAATGTGTCTAGATTTGATGGATCTGAGTAGTTTGGTGCCCTTTCTAATCCTTGCTTCACCATATCTAGGCCATGGAAGCCTTGCAGTGGGTCATACACCAGTTATGTCCATTTCAAATGACCATGTTCCACTGGGGGGTCAAGTTCTCTCAATTCAAATAAGTTTTATTATTAAAATTAAATAATATTCACAATCCACACATAAGGTCTTGTAAAAAGTAAAAACATATAAGGTAACACACGCTAAAAAAATCTAAGGATTCAAGACATGCAAACAAGATTTTCACAATGAAATCACTAGTTGGTAATGAAATCCAACGTTGCAAAAATCAAGGTGAAAAGGGGCTATAGATATGAGCAAGTGGAACCAGTTACCCTGACAATTTGCTTAATGAAATAGTTTGGTGCAAGTAATTTTTCTTATTTCATCTCGAGCAAAGATTACCCTCCAAAAATTCCAAGTGAGTCTAGTCAACATCTGTTCTAGGTACAGTAAGACCTTCCCTCTCCGATCACCTTAAGTAGATCCCTAGGATTATAGTCACAAAGTTTACTGAATGCAACAATTTTACTTGGGGGACAGTTGTAGATCAGACGTACATGCAAGGGCAGAGTAACAAGCTCAATCCTATTGAAGGATCCCCCACATGATCAATTGGAGGTTTACTTTCAAGTGACCCCAAGTACCTTTCGGTACCATTGCAATACATGCAAATCACTATATCTGAAGTGGGTATGGTCATTTCACCAGATTCAACACGATCTCGTGCTTAACTCATGTACAAGAAGAGATTCCTAGGGAAAAACATAAATAATTGGATTTTCTCTCCCTAACTCAAGATTATATTGCTCGTTTGTAGCTTTGGAATGTTTACTTCCTTTCCTGTTCCAAATCCCTACAATCTAATCTATTGTAGGTGGAAAGAGCCCTAAAAATAATAAAAATTCTAGATGGATTTTATTAACGCTGTGTTATTAAGATTTTCTTTACTCAAAGGGTATTGAAGGTGAAACTCATGATGTTATGACATGACTCAAAATATATTGCATCAAATATGAAATTTGTAATCTCTTCAATTCAATGAATTCTAGCTAAAGTAAAGAGGTTCTTCTTTAAAATATAAACTCCAAAATGCACCACTTCTAATTTTTCAATGCAATTCCAAGCTCTAAGTTGCAAACCACACAATGTAATCTATGCAAAATTTGCCTGAAAAATATGCAAATGTAATATATACACAATTTCCCTGAAAACTATGCAAATGTAATCTATGCACAATTTCCGTGAACACTATGCAAATGTAATCTATGCACAATTTTTGTTCATAAAAAGAGAATTCTAACCATGCAAATGTACTATGCAAGAGAATTCTCCAAACCAAACACATGATGAATTAAAATAAGGGAAAGAACAACAAGACTATTTCCCTTCACTAATACAACTTAAGAACCAATCAAGTGTAAGTAAAGGAAATCGGGTGAAAATTCCAAAGATAAAAAATAATGACACTAAAAAATTGTTAAGAAACTGAGACAAATCTTTGAGAAATGATCAAATGAAATCAGATTCAAAACACCCAAATAAATCCTAAAAATGAAAATGCTTGAATGAATGTTATGAAATCAATGTTTAAAGTGTAATTCTGATTAAACTTCAGTGTTGGAATAAAAATGACTCCTGTTTTCAATACATCACAAGAGGCACATCTCATCAAAACACTAATTCTTGAGAAACCCTACCTTTCAATCATTGAAAACAGAAAAGTATCAAGAAAAATGATTCACAACACTCGATCAAACACAAGGAGACTCACTGGAGTCATAAACAAATGTAATGAAACCTTAAAAAAAACAAAAAATTTAGATTTTGATGAGATGAAAAGATATTTTTTCCAAAAATTCTGAGAGTATGCACAGGTAGACAATATAGTACAGTGCACATGTGCATTGTTACTAAAGGTAATCTACACTTTGTTTCTAAACAGAAACCGCGCAGGTTGAGAAACTTAAATAAAAAATAAAAAGGTGTCCAAACAAATCACAAAATCCGAAATATCATTAACTTGTTAAGACTCAAATAAAGATATCAAAACATGTTAGAGAATAAAAAACGAAGAGATGTAAGAGAACATGATGTTCCCCAGTATGGTCGCCAATTTTTTAAGCGAATAAATTCCTCTTGCTGACAAGAACAATCTCCTTAGATCCTAAAAGGAAACTAGAAACAAACAGACAATCAAGCTCATTCCTTCCCTGAATCTATCTTTCCTTAAATAATAAGTTAACAAGGTAAGAAAAAGAAATTCATACCTTATTACAACATGCTTGATGAAGATCCATCTTTGTGCTTCACTGCAACTCCTACATGCTTGATTCTAGACCTGCACACATAGAAACAACAAAGGATCAAAGGCATATGCAACATAAATGATTCAATAATTCAAACTAGTGATCAAGGATACTAGTAACAAATATCATTCCAATGGAAAAATATAAATAACATCATTCCAATGGGAAAACATAAATAACATAAAGCATCAATGAAATTGATCAATTAATCCATTAAACAATGAAGTGAGAAGAAGTGCTTGGTTGTATTAATTTCAAAAACATAAAGGAGTTACAAAACCTATGCCTTGATGTTGTGAAGCTCCTCCCATTGATCTCAATCCTCTCCAAGAATGATAAGCTCCCCAACCTGATTACTCCAACATAAACATACTCTCAGTAGCCCTCCTCAAGTCCCCCACCTATGGCGTGATTAGTAGGCCAAAAGGAAGGAGTTTGAGATCCATAGTCCAAGGATGACATCCACTAAAAGAGGGATGAGGGCTCCTTGAAGAATGGGAGTTAGTTCCATAAAAAATGAGGTTAGGTTCAAATAAACATGAGTTCGAGGCTTTCTGTTGGGAATGATTTTCCCAACAATGCTTCTAAATCTCAATTTTTATTGATTGATGTGCAGTTTTTGTTCAGACACAAAGCACAATTCTGTGCAGTTTTACAGTGGAAGAAACTACTCATGTGCGGTTTTTGTTCAGAAAAACCACATGGATGCTTAAAAGCAGGGATTTGTAGCAAGAGATCCAAAAATTCCACTTTATTCAAGGTATATAAGTTGTTGACTTGCAAGGGAGTGCTTCATGACATTTGGATGGATGGTGAGAGATCCAATTTTGATGATTATTTGTCATGGTGACAAAATGAAGTGTAGTAGAGAGCGAGAGGGAAAAGAGAGAGAAAGGATTGGAGGGAAGAGGGGAAGAGAGAGAGAGAGAGAGAGAGAGAGAGAGAGAGAGAGAGAGAGATGGGGGAAGAGAGAGGGAGGCAGAAGATAAAGGGAGAGAGAGGAAGGACGAGAGAGATGACTTGAGAGAGAGAGAGATGGAGGTAGGAGAGAAAGGGGGATAGGGGAAGGATGAGAGAGAGGACTTGAGAGAGAGGAGGAGAGAGGGAGAGAGAGAGAGGAGAAGAGAGGGAGGGATAGAGAGATGGAGTTGGAGTGGAAGAGAGGGAGGGAAGAAGAAAAAAATAGAGAGTGAGAAGTGGAGAGAGAGAGGGAGTTCCAAGGGAGAGATGGAGAGAGAGTGTGTATGTTTGAGGGTGAGATAAAGATACAAAGAAGGAGAGATGAAGAGAATGGGGGAGAGAATGAGAGAGGGAGGGATATAATAATAGAGAGAGAGAGAGAGAGAGAGAGAGAGAGAGAGAGATGGAGTTGGAGGGGGAGAGAGAGAGGAAGATGGAGTTGGAGGGGGAGGGGGGAGGTTAAGAAGAAGTAAATAGAGGAGAAAGGTTGGAGAGAGAGGAGGGAGTGATAAGGAATATGGAGGATAGGGGGGAGAGGAGCGACAAACATGAAGGGAGAGAGATAAAGCAAGGGAGAGGAGAGAGAGAGAGAGAGGGGATTAGATAGATAGATGGATAAAGGAGAGTGTATGTTTGGGATGATATAGAGACAAAGGAAGAGATAAAGATATAAATGGAAGTGGAAAGAGAGAGAAGAAGGGAGAGATGGAGGGAGGGAGGGATAGAGAGATTGAAAGATTGGAGTGAGGAAAGCATGTGTGTTTGGAGATGTGAGAAGAGAAATAAAGAAGAAGAGATGGAGGGAGATATAGATATAAATTGGGGGGGGGGGGGGGGGGGGCGGGGGGCGGGGGAAGATAGGAAGAAGATTTCTTGCACTAGATGCATTGATTTCAATATAGATGGTGATTTCTAATCCTATTTGATTGCTAGCACTAGATGCATTAATTTCAATGTAGATGTTGATTTCAAATAATATTTGATTGCTTGCACTAGATGCATTGATTTCAATGTAGATGATTCCTAATCATATTTGATTGCTTGCATGAAATGCATTGATTTCAATGTAGATGGTTATTTTTAATCCTATTTGATTGCTTGCACTAGATGCATTGAATTCAGTGTAGATATTGGTTTATAATCCTATTTTCTTACTTGCATTAGATGCATTGATTTGAGCGTAGGTGTTGATTTCTAATCCTATTTGATTACTTGCACTATATGCATTGATTTAAGTGTAAATGTTGTTTTCTAATCTTATTTGATTGCTTGCATTAGATGCATTGATTTCAGTGTAGATGTTTATTTTTGATTTGATGTAATTGGATGTATGATCGTACATTAATTTTAAAGTGATTAGATTAACATTGTGCATTGATTTCAGTGTAAGCACAAAAAATTATTGACAATGTACATTGATTTTTGTGTTATAGTAATTCAACCTATTAGTATTAGAGACCAAGAGAGACAGAGTATGATGTTTACTACAACAACTCGAGCTAAAGATTTAAATGGTTTATGATTTCAAGTGTCCTTTTGATATAATTGATATGAAAAGATGACAAAAGTAACAAGGGTGACTACAAGAATAGTAGGAGAAAATAGTTTGAGATTAATCACAATGAAGACTATTTGTAATTGACTACATTCTTATTATTCACATTTTCTATCATTCAACACTATTACATTGTCACTTTACATTCAAAATTTTTATTTCATCATTTTTATCATTAAAGTTATTAACAATATTTATCATCTCAACAAACTGAGGTAACTAAGTACATTTAAACTTAAAATGACCACATTAATCTCGACATATTTAGCATATTTAAAATGATTATATTAATATTAGATGTATTTCATAAAATTAATCATATCTTTGATAGATTTTTCTTGGCTGCACATGACTGAAATCAACTCTGGATCTATAGCATTGAGAGGGATCAAATCTCTCAAGGTGCAAACCTTTCACAATTTTTGCACTCAAGTGGTTTTCACCTTGAGATATGGGATCAAATCTCTCAAGGTGCAAACCTTTCCTCAAGTTTTGCACTCAAGTGGTTTTCACCTTGAGATATTTAATAAATTTGGAGTTAAGATGGATCTAAATTGATATTAAAATAAGTTAATGTAACAAAAACCCTAAACACAGTCAATATCCAATTTATACTTATTTATTATTATAATGGTTAAATATTTTTTTCACTTTATCTCAATATCTTTTTTGGCCTCTTTTATTTTCTAATTTATTTATTTATTTTTCTTTTTCAAAATTAGTAAAATTATAATTTTATGTTGTAGAATCAACACCTTATTAATACCAACAATTATAACAACCATCTTAGTAATTATTTTGATTTATTTTGTTCTTTTCAAAATTAGTAAAATTATAATTTTATGTTGTAATGCCAACAATCTTAGTGCCTCTATAATAACAGTGACTTAAGAGTTTAACATTGAGAGTTGAATTTATTTTTGCATTAAAAGATGTACTTTGAAGACCAACCTCAATAAAATGTTATTACCAATATAATTGAGATATTTTAATTTTTTAATCACCAATATAATTGAGATAGTTTAATTCTTTTGAAAAGTAATTTCCATTCTTAACAAATTTACGTGAAAACCAATCTCAATATAATTGAAATAATTTAATTTCTTTGAAAAGTGATTTCCATTCCTAACAAATTTACCTTACACCTAATGAAAACCAATTTCAAAACAAATCAACCGATCCATACCTCATAACTAACTAATTTTTATTATTTAAACACTTAATTTTCATAATCTCATGGAGATTTTATAATCTATCCAGCGAGTATCATGTTCTGGATATCTTATAATGAACAAAGACCATACAACCATAAATACGAGATATAACTATATACACTAAATATACGACGAAATTTTGAAATGATCCAATTAATTCAACGCTTCTAAACCATGAAAGACCAGCAATAAGTTCACGTACCACTCAGATATGCCCATATGTTTTAAATATAAAATGTCAAATTTTGAAATGCTTTGGCAGCAGCTGCTCCTACCTATCCAACGCTTATTAACTATTATTGAGTGAATAATGTTCAGTATATATATCAGGCTACCTCCGTATATGTGACAATATCTCTCACCAGATATTGGAATATGTGCGCAGATAGCATGGTGAATATACGTAGCCGTTTGCCACGCGGGGCGTTATAGAGTCCTCAGTGGACGAGAGGACAGCTCATTAGAATCTGCGAGAACACTGTTCAGTAATAGCTCAGTTTCAGATTGGCCAGGTAGACGCATGTGTTGGCCAGGCTTCAATTACTTCGCAATCTTCGATTTGTTTTTTTTAATGCAAAAATCTTCCATGCTGTGGTATTTTGATATATCGCATGGCTTCCCAGGTGGCGTCGCCTTCATCTGGACACGTTTTTGTTGCCCCGCGAAGTCCTCGATTTAATGGCGATGATTCATGGAATTAGAGGCAACGACTAAAGGCATTGCTCGCCGGAGCCATGAATCAGTTGGAGATTTGGGCAATGGCGGTGGCAGCATGCTCACAACGAGAGGACCGCCATTGTCTTCAGCAACAACATTATAATCACGGTGAGAGCCTTTTTCGATCGTTACAGAATCAAAATTGTCTGAAATCTCCGGCCAAGTAGAGCTGCTTCTCGAGTACCAATCGTCCTCTTCGACTTCATTTGTGTCGGTGAACGAATTCACGTTCGACAGGCGGGCATCCTCTGCTTTGTATCTGGAGTAATTCAGACGCCGATCCGAAGGAAAGCCCAGGAATCCCTTGTCTTGTGGATTAAAATATGGCGTCCTGAGGCGATTCTTTCTGTGCGAAGATGATAATTCCCTGTCTATCTTCGTCGTTGGGGACTGTGAACGAGACTCGCCGTTGTATGATGTTCCATCCATTAATCGAAAAGAAGAATCTCTTGAATCATTTGACTGGGCGACAGTAGAAAGGGTATTAGTTGTTAGCATGTTGCTGCTTTTTCTGTATCTGTCTTCCCATGCCTTTTTTGTTGCTGCTGCAACAATGGCTCTCTGAAAACATAAACAAATATAGCAAATTAACCAATGTTGTAGTTATAACTTCTTTACTGTTACACTGACACAAGATATGGATGATCTGCCTTTCATTTCCTTACCGATACACTTCTCACACATGCTTTCTCTGGCTAAAAGCAGAGACACAGTGGACAAAATGTTCATAGCCGAATACCTTTCGTTGGAAAGATTAAATAGTCATAATGATCTCTATGCTTTGGAATCCCCATAGTACCATCACAATCACATTAATAAAGCAGTTGAAATAAGCTGATTGCTTTATAATGTTATTAATATTAATAAATATTTGGGATATGGAAAAAGCCACATATCTGTATTTATTTTATTAATTGGATTGTGTTAGTTAATAAAGGTCAATTTATAGAAGAGGATTAGTAAACGAGAGGCCACTCCTCATTTCTGAAATAAAATAAAACATCCATTGCACGAGAATTTGCCTCCCTGGAAGTTTTTTCAGTTTTTTCAAGGTGGTTTAATAGGATATAGGCAATTTAATTGATCAGTTGAGAAAA
>APFE031501399.1:29607-43881 GCA_000404065.3 Pinus taeda
AAGACCCAATTGTCCTCCAAATTCGACATGAAAGATCTCGGTGCTGCAAACTATATTTTAGGCATGGAAATTAAAAGAGATCAGGCAAAGAGGAAGCTCTGGTTAAACCAGAGGAAGTATTTCAAGACAATATTGCAGAGGTTTAATATGCAGGATAGTAAACCAGTGAAGGAACCTATTCCTGTAGGTGTGAGGTTATCTACTGAACAGTGAACCAAGACACAAGAAGACGAAGAGGACATGTCCCGTGTTCCATATGCAAGTGCAGTTCGTGGCTTGATCTCGGTGTTCCATATGGTCTGTACTAGACTAGACATGGCACATGCAGTGGGAGTATTGAGCAGGTTTATGTCAAAATCAGGGAAGGAGCACTGGACAACAGTGAAGCGGGTTTTCAGGTATTTGCGTGGCACTAGTGATTATGGTTTGTGCTACCAAGGAAGATCAGGATTAGATAGAATGTTGGATATTCGTTGCTTTGTTGATGAAGACTAGGCTAGAGATATGGATCAGAGAAGATCTACAAGTGGGTATGTGTTTAACCTATTTGGAGGTGCAGTCAGTTGGATGAGTAAGAAACAATTTGTAGTGGCACTATTAACTACAGACGCAGAATACATGGCAACCACTCATGCAAGCAAGGAAGCAATTTGGTTGCAGAGATTGTGTTCAAGTATGGGGTTAGTACAGGGAGCTATAAGGATAGACTATGATATCCAAAGTACAATTTTCTTGGCAAAGAACCCCACATATCATTCAAAGACAAAGCACATTGATGTTCAGTTTCACTTTGTGAGGGATATGATAGAAGACAAAAAGGTGTTGCTGGTAAAGGTGGACACCTTGAAGAATACTACAAATGCATTGACAAAATCTACGAGCTCTGAGAAGTTCTCATGGTGTAGAGAGACAATGGGCATTTCAGGGCTGGAAAAATGACTAAGCTCTCTTGTGGCCCCTTGTGGAAAGAAAACAACAAGTGGGAGAATGTTGGGTTGTGTTATATTCTTTCCACAACTAGCCCACGTAGTTACCCAAGGGATTAGAGGGGGGGCGGAGCCACCCTTTGTTGTGTTGATTGTGTAGCAGGGAGGGTCATAGGGGGTTTTTGACCCTATGTTAGGTTGGGCAGACACACCTATGGTTTTGTGCATGATTTTCGCACAATTTTTTTGACATGATGGTTTTCAGTCCATGGTATTGGATGGGATGGTTTTTCGGTCCATGGTATTGGACGCTTCGGCATGTATAAATACATATTATAACATTGAAAGGAACATAATGGAAAATCAAGCTGGTAGTCTCGGTTTTGGGACCCAGGGGAAAATCTCTGTGTATATGTGTTTTATGTGTTATGCTCTCGCATTGTTTATTTTCTGTGTTTTAGAATTCGTATGTGGATAATTTCTGTATAGGGTTAAAACCTACAAGATGACCATCAATTCCCCCCTGCCAGATATAAGGTGAGAAGATGGAGAAAACTCAACTGCAAGACCTTTTAATATTTTAGAAGAGATTTTGACATATGAATGAAATATCTTCTTGGTTGTTGAAGCCCACTGCCAAGAAGCAATCCATCCAAGATAAATCTTAGTTCTTATAGGAGGCTTGTTTTTGAAGCATATGTTTGAAGAATGAGTATGCTAACCGCAATTCTTGCATGGGTGAAGATCAAAACAATGATCTTTCACATGACCAACTCTGTCACAATGTTGGCATTTGATAATCTGTTATTATGGAGGAGCAGGATGTGAAATAGGTGAAGATAAACCATCATGAAGAAACTCACCACTTTGAAATTGAATGAGCTTGAAATAGTCTCGAGTGTGAAGAGAAACCTCCTTCTAATATACAAGATCTATTTTTTGCATGTTTTTTACAAGCTCTTCCCAAGGTCTGATGATTGTCTTGGAAAGCGCAGGCTAATTTTTTTCTATTTCATGCAAAGTTACTCTTGCACTAGGGACAAAATGTGAATCAACTTCAACTTTATTGATTTCATCACTTGGTGGTTGTTGATTGGTTTTTGATTTAACCTTGAACAAAGGATTGATATGACCATAAAATAGTTTAGAATGACAAATATGTTGAAGGTCATCTTGCTAGAACTAAGATTCTAGTTGTAAAAAATTAATATTTTCCTATGCATTATGCAGGCAAATCTGAATGTCAGAGAGAAAGTCTTTGTTTATGCTTACCTTATGTTGATGGTGCTAGAGTTGCCAACATTCAGGGGATCACCCCAGTATTGAGTCCCAACTAGACCTCACACCATTTGGTGTGGAAGTCCCATCCAGTATGATGACCCAATTGCCATTGTCTTAAGGATTTGCCTCAACTCTTGCTTGTCAATATAGGAGAGTGGTCTATTTTGTCTTTGGGAAGTGAGGTTTGCATGCCTAGTGAGTGTAAGTGTACTTGTGTCAATGGTTCTTTCAATGTGAGGGGAAGAGAGTGAAGGTGAGCTACAAGTTGAAAGGGATCAATCCCAACTCGGCTAGGAACACACAATCCAAAAGGACATACACAACTTTCGGTGGAGCAGTCCACTTGGATGCACGGTGAAAACATAAAATGTAAGATAACACGTACAAGACTCATGGATCAGTCCCAACAAGTGCGACGGTTGTTACAGCAAGGCTCATGTGAAAGGTTTGTCTGATGTCCAGCAGAGCAGTCAACATGGATGGGACAACATTAACAACATATCAAACACGTTTCCATTAATTGATTATTCATTACAAAAAATGAAACAGTTCAGATGTATAACACTGGTTAAAGCAACATGCATTAAAAGTGTTAAATATCAGTCTTACAACAGATACAATACATGTGTGAAAACGTGTTGGCCTCTTAACGGGCTTCTGAATTAAGTGAAAGTTCCAAGACACATTGTTACAGGATACATCACTAACCCCGTTACTGTGGCGTTGGAGCCATTACTTACTCCTCAAAGAAAATATTATAGACTATCTTGGTTATGTGGGAGGCGTTGAGGTGAAAATTCCTTTCATCTACAAATGAGGGGGTATTTATAGCCAAGGGTGAAATTGACCCTTGTGGTTGTTCGACTACCCTCATGACTGTTCGACTTCCATGAGTTTTTGACTTACATGACTCTATGTTCAATAAGTGGGTCTCTTGGACTTCGACGTTAAATCACATTGATTGATAAGAAGCCCATAGTGGAGATGTGGGTGACATGACTCATGACTTGCCTCAACATGACTTGACATGACAATGTTGGTACATTCGTGTTGTTGTTGGAGCGCATGTCGAGCTACACTACTGCAGGATGATGGATTTCTTCATGGTGTATCATAGCTTCATCTCTGCATGGCGAAGTGCATGGAGTATTTGATGATTCTTGGTTCACTTGATGAAGCTTTAACATGTTGTTACTTGCTTGCATGCTAGAAGGTTTGACAGGCTCATATTTTCACAAAGGTGCATGTTCATCACGTTTGTCCACTTCGCATGCTTCATTCTTTTGTCCATTGGTGAACTTGTCCTTCTACATGTGCTCCCTTCATTCATCTTGTTCGTCATTTTTCCATGTTGGTTGGTGTACATGTACATGCAGCCACTCATGACGAGATGACATCAAATCTAAAACCTCCTAGTCTACGATGACACATGATTATTCAGATGTAGGTGACTGGGAGAGGAAGCAAGGTTGTGATGCGGGATGACGGCTCTGGGAAACTGTTGATGAAAACTACACAAGAGTCACTGAGATATGGATATTGAAAATCTGAGTTGATAGTGATTGTCTGTAAGGTTTGGCTCGGCTAGGAGGAAAAATTGCGCAAATTTTGGAAGGGACAATCTGGGCTGTACGAGGGAAAGGAGAGGCATGCTTTGTGATTCTCTGAAATGAACAACCAGTTGGGGATGGACAACCAAATTTGTGCAATTTTCCAGAGGAACAAGTCAGAATGCATGATGGGTTAGCAAGCAGGGATTGCGCAATTTTTTGGGGGAACTTCCTGGGAGACTGGCAGCGAGAACTGCACAATTCCCAAAAGGAATTTGTAGTTGGCTTCTAGGTCAATGGCAGCTAAAACTACACAATTCCTAGAGGGAACTAGCAATTGGCTTCTCAGTTATTAGCAGTAGAAACTGCGCAATTCCTAGAGGGAAGTGGTAGTCTTTTGCTAGGATATGCTGGCAGGGAAATTGCACTGAAGCTAGGAATTCGACCTGCTGATCATCTCTACATAATTGCTGAGCTGAGTGGACTATTGGATAGAAAAAGTCCTACTCATGAAAACTACACAATTTCTTGGATGAGCAGTCGGTCAACTATCTGGATGACTGATTGGGAAAACTGTGCAATTTTCTTAAGGAGAGAAGGACAGTCACTTGGTGTTTGTTCGGCCTGTCTGCACAATTTCCTTAGTTAGTTGAGCAGGTAAGTTCAATGACCTCTGTGCAATTTTTGAGGGGAGTCCGTCTCAGGGTGACTATTGGGTCCAACTATCTGGTGGCTAGCATGAGAGTTTATTGAATTCCTTGTGGGCATTGCAACTTGAAAAGACAATCTTGGTGTGTCTGCATTATTCTGGTTGACAGTCGATCGAGTCAAAAGTAGGGTAATGGTCTGGTTGTCAATGTGGAGTCTAGTCATCAAAACTTCAACAAAAATGACTAAGTGTGTGATCAATCAAAATATGCATAGGTGATCATATGAACACACACTCTCATGACTTGACGACGAAACGACCAAACCATCCAAACACACATGTTCAACATGATTTCCTGACAGTGCAAGTGATAAATGCAAAACTCGTGATTGATCGTTCATTGATCGAGATGATGCTTGTGCAACAATGAATGTGACTCCATGTGTGAGTGTGATAGATGCTTTCATGGCAAGCACAACAAACACATATGAAGCGAAGACTTTGAGCATAACCAAAACACGGTCGCAAGCATGACTTAGACATCAGCATGCAGAGACTTGAATGCAATGAACAAGCAAGGTAGATGTAAAGACTCACACAAGCTCATAGAGTGAACCTGAGTGTGTGCAGTCATCAAGTGAATCTCTTCAATGGAGGCTACGAAATTGGTGTAGGCCCAAATTTTGGAGGGAGGTTGTAGCCGCTACAACACTTGGTGACACACTGGTAGAACTTCAATTTCTCTATTTCAGTTCATTGCTATCACAGGGTGTTGGTATTTCGAGGAGTATTGAATCACTGTGAAGGTTACTTTAGTTTCCCACTTGCCCCATGGACATACATGGTCTAACCTTTTCCAACTCAGTCAAACACAGACAAAAGTTTAGCTTAGATCTCAGTGTTTCAAATCTAGGAGGGGTAGTTTAGCTCGCGAGTTGAAAATTTTAAGAGTATAATTTTTCATTGCTGGTGTTGCTCCACTGCTAGTAGGCATGGACAGTGCCCAGACGGAGTTACATAGGAACACACACATTTCTCCACTGCTAGCGAGCCTAGTTAATACCCTGGTGGAATTGCATGCTTCACCTCTTTGCACAAGAAGCCTTTCTCTTCTTTCGCCTTTGTATTTTTTTATTTTTATTTTTACGAGGACTGTGCATAAGCACTTATTTATTTTTGGGGCAGAAGAGGGATCCCGACTTATTGAGAGAAAAAGAGGTTGTTCCTTTAGAGAAGCATGTAAGACCTCTGACATAGGTTTTCTCATTTAGATTTTTCCCCTTCTCTATTTCTACTAGTTGGATGAGCTTAAACATGTAGAACAGAAGGCTGAGTATAGGCATGGGGCTTCTCAGTGTGAACACAGGTTCATGGTTGTGCCAAATCTTCCCTTACAAATGTTTCATATTTTCCATGAGGACTTCATGAACCAAAGGTTGTAACCAAGCATAGAGAAAATAGACACAAGATTAGCCAAGTGTTGCAGTGTCATAAGTCACTTAAAATTTCAGCCACATACTCTATTCAAAAGCCAGAAAGTTGTAGTTGGTAACACTTATTTCTAGAAACAAAAATAGTAATATATCAAACAAACAAAATGAACATGAAAAAAAATAGAAAGCATAATCAAACAAAGCGAAAGAAAAGATAATAAGAAAAGCAAACCAAATGAAAACAATAAGTAGCAGGTAGACTATGTACATGGCACGGGCGAGGCCCGACCTACTAAAAATAATGTTTGAGGACATGGCCATTGAGAGGAAGATTGTGAATCCTCCCATCGAGTGATTGCAAATGATATGTGTCTGAGCCAAGTTTATCGTGCACCAGTGCCAGTCCATCGGGCTCCACTACTAGAACCTGGTGGCATTCTAGAAGACCTTCAAGTGAAGACAACACCATTGTTTAAGGTATTGTGTGTAACATGGGCTCAAATGATGGCAAGGGGTAGTTATTTTTATTCCAGGAAGGGTTAAAGTTTATGAAGTTAATGTATAAGCGAATCTTCCCAAATTTCTTACATGCAATATTTAAATTAAAAAACCAAGTATGATGACGAACTTTGCAAGTAATCCAAACACTTGAAATGTTAGTTAATCTTTTCGGTGAAAGGAGTACAAAAAACATGTATGTGTTAGTTTTTCTTTGCTGTAGTGGCTTGTCTCCTCCTTTACCTAGAATATCATGTTGGATTGCTCACATGCAATGGGTACTCAGGTCATCATCTACTCATGCAAACCCATCTTGATACTGTTCATGTAGGTTTTAACCCCATATAGAAATTACCTACATATGAATTCTAAGACACATAAAATAAACAATGCGAGAGCATAACACATAAAACACATATACATAGAGATTTTCCCCTGGATCCCAAAACTAGGACTACTAGCTTGATTTTTCATTATGTTCCTTTCAATGCTATAATACATATTTATACATGCCGAAGCATTCAATACCATTGACCGAAAACCATCGCATCCAAAACCATGGACTGAAAACCATCGCGTCCAAAAACATGTGCGAAAATCATGCACAAAACCATAGGTGGGTCCGTCCAACCTAACATATGTTCCAAAACCAAAATTTTCCAGGGTGCTACCTTGGACCCCATAGACTGGGTTACCTACACCCCTCAACTCACTATGACCCCCTCTCTACGCAATCGGCACAACAAATGGGGGGCTTTGCCCCCCCTCTAATCCCCCATTTAACTAAGTGGGCTAGTTGTGGAAAGAATATAACACAACCCAATAGTTTGATCAAGCGGTCAACGATTGGTCATTGCTGCAGTGTGTAACTTGTAACAAGATTGGCCATCTTTAGATCATGATAGATTCTTAGGATTCTTTGTTCATTCATAGTGTTTATCATGAGTGATTCATATTCATTATCATTGTTTGTGGTTTCAAACTTCAAAAATCTTGAAATCATGCATTGTCCCTTCTTTCGAATGACTAGGATACACTAAGTCCTAAAGCCATCATGTGTTCTTGAGTTTTCAAGGCTCATGGCCCACATCTTGTCTGTACATGGACCGTTTGGCAGATTGGTATTATTTCTACCACCGTTGTTGCTACTACTGCTACTATCAGAAAAACAAATTGTACAAGTTTCATTATCATCAGTTGCGTGAGGAAGGAGTCCCAACTGCTTGTATGATGAGTTTGGAGTAGGCCATGTAGGATAATGCTCCAAAGTCTTTTCTAGGAGGTAATTGCCAAACATGAGTTCTGCGAAGGTCAATGGCTCATTCTCACCATTAAGGGGAGTGACATTGTGTTTCTTATATCTCTCTAATAACACTTGGATTTGGTTTCATATGCCCTTGTATGAAAGCCACATGTGAGACCAGTATGTGGCAAAATATCCATCTAGCTTGCTAGACCAGTCTCTACTAAGTAGCAGGCCATATGCTTCCAGTATGTCCAAAAAAACTATTTGATGCATTGGTGGACTCGATTGTCATGGGATAGTCAGATGATCACATCTCATAGTTCACCAGTGGATGGTACTAATGTTCTGTCAAGTTGGATGATTCTCGCAGATGTTTTTCTCCATCGTGCATTGATCTTCTTACCAATGGAGAGCGGCATGACGTTGGTTGTCATGCCAGAATCAACCAGGTAGTTGTGGACAGTGTAGTTGAAAACCTTGAATGAAAGCAAGAATGGAGGGGAACCTAAGTTTTCTTCTTCCATCCAGAGTGTATTGAGCACAATTGAAAGTGATCCAGGAGGTGTGCTTGCTTCCTTGCTAGTAGGGGCTGCGTTATTTTTTTTTGTTTGTCCCAATTCACATAACATGATATCTCATTGACTTTGGACTTCAGCTAAGTTGAAAAAACTAATTTTTGCTCGAGTTTTCTTCATGTCATCTACTATGTTGGATTCCAGAGGTGAAAGACTCACCAAGGTGTCCGAGGTGGAACGGATGTTCGTGCTGTTTGGTAGAGTGTTCTGTAACTTGTTGCTCACAGACATATTCTTATCCATTGTTGTATTCCCAGACTTGCTTTGTGTTTTTTTCTTGGAGACAACTAGTGGATCAACCTTCTTTATCAGTTTTCTCACTTTCTCTTAAATCTCCCCAAGTGTAGCGAGAGCCCCTTTACTTCTAAGATTGTAACGATCATTTTTTTGGGGGCTACTTCTTGGTGTTTGTCTTTAAGATTACTTGTGAGCACTTATATGTATTCACCAAATGCCCAGAACTTGTTGTTTCATTAGGTGCAACCTCTTCATTATCATCAGTGTCTTCTGACTGCTCCTGTATGTCACCATCCACATCGATTGTATGACTATAGACAGACGTAATGACTAGCTTCCAATATGAATAGGAGTTCTTGGGATGAAACTCTTCATGGAAGGAGCATAAATTAGGATCAGTGCACTACTTGAGTTGGAACACAGGCTTCTGCACAAATTTGGAACCAAACCGGATGTTGCTTGATGAGCCGGTTGATGAAATTCTTGCCTTTCTTCGTCTGGGCAGATGACCGCTTGTGAATGTGTCCATCTTCCGTTGCTTGAGTTCAGACATTTCAGTGGCTAGGTTCTGAAAAGGTGAGTGAGGGTCTCAATATCAGTTGTTTCCTTGTCTTCCCCCTTTCTCTCCATTGCTTGGGGCTTTTTGCTCGCATCCTTGGAGTCTTTCGTTGATTCGTCATCGTTGATGACTCCAATGGTGCACAAGTCCTTTTCAACAACAATAGCTTCTTCACAGATTTCTAAAATTATTGGCGTCGTAGCTCACTTAATGAATTGCGCAATGGTGGTTGGTAGTGAAGACGTGTAATAGTCAACAGTGATGGAGACATGAGTTTTGGTGTTTGTTGCAAACCTATTCAAAATATGCATAAACCTCTAATTGAAGTCTTTCACTTTCTCTTTTCCCTCCATCTTGAGGCTTCCCAATTCTTTGAGTAGCATGGTTGGGGTCTTGTTATCATCAAACTTTTCAAGGAACATACCTTTGAAAGAACCCCAGTTCTATATGGAGTTGGGTGGAAGGCTGTGATACCAAAAAGTTGCACAATCATCCAAGGTACATGGAAACAATCTACATGTTACGTTATCATAACGTACCTTAGGGGTCCTCAGATGTAGGTATAAGTTGTCTAAGTGGTCTTCTACCTTCACCATGTTGTTAGGGTTAAACTTGATGTTCATCCTCTTTGCTCGCTTTGACATCTTGTGCAGAACAGTCGGGAGAGCTAATGGTCCCTGAGTCATCCATTCAAGATTTAGGTCATCCATCTCTTCGTCTTCTTTTTCCTCTTCATATTCTTCCTCTCCTTTGGAATCTAATGGTTCCAGATCTGAGTCTGTCATTTCATCTCTGCCTCCACCTCCTTCATTGGCTTCCCCTCTGCTTCCTATAATGGAGTTCGATCCCAAAATCATAAGAGTGCCTTATTCGTCTTCAAGGAATATTGGAGGTTCCTCTCCATCTTCAATAGCTTCTTCCAAACCTTCAAGAATTGCAAGGAATTCTTCTTCCACCGATGATACAACAACTCTTTTGGGAGTGGCTTTTGGCTTCTTAGATGTGTGTGGAAGATGTTATATGCTTAGGATCAGTTCGACTACTTACGTGAACTGGTGGCTAATGTGACAGATGGAGCGAAGGTGTTGATATGAAATCTCATGTTCAATTTTGGGAGGTGAGGAGTAACTAAATGCAGAGTCATGTGAGGGAGTGCCAGTTACCTCCTTGACCAGATGGTTAATGAGTGAGTGTGAGGGGATTTGTAGCCATGTACAACTGGCGGCCATACTTCTAGCACCAGAAATTTTGACAGTGTTGGACCCACCAACATTTAGGGGATCAGTCCAGTATGAAGTTCCAACTAGACCTCACACCATTTAGTGTGGGAGTTCCATCTGGTATGATGGCCTGATTGCGATTGTCTCAAGGATTTGCCTCAAATCTTGCTTGTTAGCATAGGAGACTGGTCTGCTTTGTCTTTGGGAAGTGAGGTTCATGTGCCTCATGAGTGTAAGTGTACTTCTGTCAATGGTTCTTTCACTATGAGGGGAATAGAGTGAAGGTGAGTTCCAGGTTGAAAGGGATCAGTCCCAACTCAGCTAGGAGCACGCAACACAAAAGGACATACACAGCTTCTGGTGGAGCAGTCCACTTGAATGCTACAATCACAACATACAAGGTAAGATAACATGTACAATGCTCATGGATCAGACCGAATGAGTGCAACAATTGTTACAACAAGGTTCATGTGAAATGTTTGTCTAATGTTCTGCAAAGCAGTGGACATGGATGGGACACCATTAACAACATATACAACACATTTCCATTAATAGATTATGCATTACAACAAATGAAACAATTCAGATGTAGAACATAGGTTAAAGAAACCTGCATTACAAGTTTTAAAGATCAATCTTACAACAGATACAATACATGTGTGAAACCGTTCTAGCCTATTAACAATCTTCTGAATTAAGCGAAAGTTCCAAGACACATCGTTACACCATACATCACTAACCCCGTCAGCGGGGCATTGGAGCCACTACTTACTCCTCAAAGAAAAGATTATAGACTCTCTTGGCTATGTGGGAGGAGCTAAGGTGAAAATTCCTTTCATGTACAAATGAGGGGGTATTTATAGCCAAGGGTGAAACTGACCCTTGTGGTTGTTCAACTACCCTCATGACCATTCGACTTCTATGACTTTCTGACTTACATGATTCTATGTTCGACAAGTGGGTCTCTTGGACTTCCACATTACATCACATTGATTGATAACAAGCCCATAGTGGAGACGTGGGTGACATGACTCATGACTTGACATGACAATGATGATACATTTGTGCTGCTATTGGAGTGCATGTCGAGCTACAGTGCTGCTGGGTGATGGATGTTTTCATGATGTATCATATCTTCACCTCTGCATGGTGAAGTGCGCAAACTCTTTGATGGTGCTTGGTTTGCTTGATGAAGCTTTAGCATGTTGTTCCTTG
The DNA here is from genome assembly GCA_000404065.3 of Pinus taeda. Classification (NCBI taxonomy): domain Eukaryota; kingdom Viridiplantae; phylum Streptophyta; class Pinopsida; order Pinales; family Pinaceae; genus Pinus; species Pinus taeda. Next base: position 40,997 of record APFE031501399.1, read on the forward strand.
CTTGCATGCTGGAAGGTTTGATAGGCTCATATTTTCACAAAGGTGCATGTTCGTCATGTTCGTCCGCTTCGCATGCTTCATTCATTCATCTCTTGGTGAACCTGTTCTTCTACATGTGCTCCCTTTTTTCAACCCGTTCGTCCTCTTGCCATGTTGGTTGGTGTACCTGTACCTAGACTCACTCGTGACGAGACAACATCAAATCCAAAACCTCCTAGTCTACCATGACACATGATAATTCAGATTTGGGTGATCGGGAGAGACAGCAAGGCTGTGACGTGGGATGATGGCTCCGGGCAACCACTGATGAAAACTATGCAAGAGACACTGAGAGATGGAGACATACAATCTGAGTTGACAGTGACTGTCTGCAAGGTTTGGCTTGGCTAGGAGGAAAAATTGCGAAAATTTGGGAGGGACAGTTCGGGTTGTGTTATCACTCAGGTTGTTCCCTGCTTCCTAAAGGGAATACGGCCGAGGTAACCACTGACCAATCTTTTAGCTACAGGTTCTAGCCTACCTACAACCAGAGAGGGCTCTCTCTTTAGTTTATCTTTGTTGATGAATGTTTTTAGGCTAGTTATGGTGTACTGTTTTGTTTGAATTTGGTGGGTTGGTGAATTCAGATAGAACTGAGATACAGGTCATAGGACAGTTTGTTCCATTGGGCAATGGAGTTGAGGTATTTGTGCTGCTAAAAGTAGATTTATGAAGACAGAATGTTGCTGCAGAGCCAGATAGGCATATGTGAAGCAATTTTATCAGATTTTTGATGAAATTATGGAATTAGTGAGTGAAAGGCAGTTAAGAATCTTTCACTATGCTAACAGAGAAAAATGAAATTATTGCGTAATAGCAGTTAAGAATTCTTAAACAATTTTCACCATGACAGAATTAGTTTAGACATGAGCAATCAAGAAATCATATCCATGGCTAATCCAGAAGAAAACATATTTAGAAATAGAGATTGAACATAGGGTGTTTCAAAAAAAATCCTAGGCTATTCTTTTTGTCTACTTGCTAAGATTATGAAAACATAAGAATTATGGAATACACAGAAATCACATACACAATTAAGAAAAACTTATTGCTTCAGCAAATGACATAGGAATTCTGCAACTAAATAGAGTTATTCATATCCATCTTCAGACATCATAAGAACCAGAAATCTCCATCAGCAATTTGTATTATCAAAAAATGTCTCCATAATACAATAGAGCTCTTCAGAAAGAATTACACTACAACCGACCCTCAATGCGTTATCTGAGGGGATATATATACAAAAATAGGGTACAAAATATCTCAGTAGAGAGTTATTGTGCAATAAATTACACCACCAACTTCTCTTACAAAAAGTAAATGAAAACATAAATATAGTATTTAATGCTGAGATGACTGCCATCTTTCTGTTAGACAACTTTTGACTTTATGGCTCTGGAAAGTGGGCTGTAGCTGTGCATTTAACTCTGCGTTAATTGAGCCTGCTGTCTGGGTGTGTTGGTGAGTCACCTGTACGGATGCTCTCTTTGATACCTGTGCTGATTTGCCTGCTAACTTGCCTGCTGACCTGTACTGTGACTTGAAAACTTTGATTTTTCTAAGAAAAGGCAAAAGCAAAGTGGCATTATCTGGGCAAAATCTCCAGCATTGCTTGCCACCAATCCGCTGGAGGTAGCTGATGCCTCTTCATTTTCACTAGTGTTTCATCTACCTCTGTATGTCTGTAGAAGTTTGGAGGGACTTCAAACAGATGATTTATTTCATGTTCAATAAAGAACATATTTTCTAGCTTGTCATAGAGAGACTGCGAGAGGGAGGCCCTGCTTCTTCTGTGGAGCTGCTGGATGCTATTATCTGATTTTCAACATAATTGTTGATCCTTGTCATATACTGATTATATGACAACAACTGTCCTGTGCCAGTCACTAGGCTTGGCAGTCCTTTGTCCTGTAGTATAGTCATTTTTGCTCTAAATTTGTCAATCTCTGCTTTCATCTCCTGACATTTCCTCTCCAGAGTTTGAGTAAAATTCCTCAAGGTCAGTACCTTTTTGGCTGTCAGGATTGTATCTGTTCTGCTGCTTATTTCTAGAGCTGCTAGTTCCTCTCTAGAGCGGTTATTGAGGAAATGTATCATTCTGGTGGCCTGCTCGGGCATTATTCCCAGGGCTGTCCTGGCTCTTTGTATTTCCACATGAGCCATATCTATCAGCTCAACCTGCTCAAAAATTGCCTGAATGGACCTCCATTGCTCTTGTATAGATTGGCCAATTTTGGCCCAAATAATCTTCTTTATTTCTACTAGGGTTTTACCTAGCAGCAATTCACTTTCCATATTTTTTACTTTGGCCTCTAAGGCCTTTATCCCTCTTTGTTTCTCTGCCGCTGTCATCTTTGATTTATCATAACTGGTCTCCAGCTTGGCCAGTCTCTCCTTGGCATCATTTATTTCAATTACCTGAGTCTCAAGCTCTTTAACAACTTTCATCAACTCCTCCATGCTCATGCTGGATTCTGCTGCTGTTGTTGCTTCTGCTGTTGCTCTTGTTGCTGATGTAGCTGTGGTAGGTGCTGGAATAGTAGGAGGGGTTGCTGCTGCTTGTATGGGAGGGGCAGGTCCAAGATTTGTTAATGTTTGAGGGGGCTGGGAGGTTGACTCCCCTTGCTTGTCCTGTAGTTCTTTCTCTAATTCTGCCTCCATTTGTAATATTCTTTGGTTCATTACCAGAAGTAGCTCCATAGCATCATCTACTTGCTTTTCTTGTGCAAGTTCTGCTGTTTGAGGGTGAATGGTAGGAGGCAATTTTTCCTGCCTTCTTAGAGCAGCAATGTCATCCTCTTTCTTCTTCATAAGGGCTCTAACACCCTTTGGATCCTTTGGGTCAT
>APFE031501404.1:0-21295 GCA_000404065.3 Pinus taeda
TTTTCCACTATGACATTTTTAACAACTATTTTTCTTAACTAGAAATTCGGTGGAGCTATTACCAAGATATGTGAAAAAACTACATCCGACACTATGGAGACGTCTACCCCTTGAGTTGCATCACAATGATTTTAAATTTATAGGAAAGTGAGTTTCAGATGTTAAGGAACTTTCCCACAATTTTAGCATGCATCCTCTTCACCACTAGTACTTGCACTTTCTATAATCTCTTTAAAGAATAATGGGTTTAGGGAATGCATAAATTTTAGTAAACTAGATACAAATATTCTACTTCTCAGTAATATTCATCATGGAATGCATATGCATTTTGATTCACCGTCACATTTAATTTATTTCTAAATATTTATTTATTCACATACACACAACATGCTCCATAGAAAAACCATACATATTGTTGAAAAGCTCCAATAAATCCAATTTTTGACGTTGAAACTAAAGCCACGAAATATTAAAAAAATCTAAATAAAAAAAATAAGCGAATAAATTGTTCATAAAATATTCGATGTTATGTATTAATTATGTGGTTTTCTTTGCAACAAAGTGCTCTTTAACATCTCTATATTGCTTGCACTAGCATTCCATTTAAATATTATTAATTTTTATTTGGGAACATTTTAATGTATTGTGGAATTAGTTTCAATAGAAATAATAGGATTTGTTTAAGCTTCCCAACAATGTTTACTTTCTCATAAGTCACCCACCCTCCTAATCCTTAGGACATATTATGTGGACATATGTCAACAACAAACATGATGATAAGTAATTTTTGTGGCTTGGAATACTTTCTAAGTATAAAATTTCTTCTCTATTTGTTTTATCTCACAATAGCTGCAAATTTGGTTTAGGGTAGCATATACATCCCAACTTACCATGATCATTATGCCAATGTAGGTGCCAAAAATGCTACCGACACTCCTACTAAAATATTAATTGGTTGTAAGATGAATTTGTATTTTTTTCTTGGACCCCCTCATCTTCACTCTAGGGTGGAGATTTCAAGTGGATAGTGTGGATATTAAACAGTTATCTCCCCTCTCCAACTTTATTATAAACAATATTTTAGTTATAAAGTAGTTTTTCAAGCATTGTAATCAATTTTTCACAAAATCCTCTCTAAAAATGTTATTTCATTTTGTTGACGAGTAGAAGGAAAAATGGAAATAGGATACAAAAGGCCAAATTAATGTAAAATAAATAGATATCAAGAAAGCATTGTACAAAACATAAAATATTTAATTATCATGTGAATAAGAAGTGAAAAACATAATGAAGTAGTTTTAGAGATATAGGTTGAACACATAAAGTGGTGAAAATGGACTATTTTATTTCATGCACAAAACATGAAAATAAAGTACAAACAATATCAACATCATACAAGGAAAGAGTGTCAAAAAAAGACAATAAAAGCCATTTTTTAGATGCATATTCCAAAATAAACCCAATATATCAAAAATAATGAGGAGTTACATATAAACAAGCCAAGTTCAATAAACTAAAACTCTAATACAATGCTAATATCACCTATCATTCTAAAGAGTCCACTAGGAAAAAATGTATAAAATATCTACCTCAATGTTCAATCTTGCTAAATTATAAAGTTGTGAAAAGCATTTGTGCACACCCACACACACACACACACACACACACACACACACACATATATCATGTGTGGAAGTAAGAATGAGAATATGTCAAAGGTCAAATTGACATAAAGTAAATAGATAAAAGGATAACATTTTGTAAACATAAAATGTTTAATTCTCATGTGACTAACAAGTGAATAATAGAAAGTTGGAGTTGTAAGAGAAATAGGTCAAAATGGAAAAGTTGTTGAAAATGGTGTTTTATTTTATGTGAAAAAACATGAAAATAAGGTACAAGAATGTTAAGAATAGATAAGAAAAGAGAGAGAAAAAAGGAGAAAGGGACATTCATTTTTAAACTGCATATATGTCAAAATAAACGCAACATATAAAAAAGAATGAAAAATTAAATATAAAGGCCTCAAGGTAAATTCATTACAACATTAATACATTGATAAGGCCTCCATATCTTGTGAATGTGAGACTTGAAAAGGTTATGGGATTAATGGTGAAAAAATGATTATCTTTGTATGTCATAAGTTCAAATAAAAAAATGGAGTTGGTATGTACTTTTTAATACACTAAGAAATCAAATCAACGTGCATAGGGGGGAACCTTGTTAGAAATAATAGTGTCTCATACATCAATTTGTTGTCTCAAAAGGTCAATCAGCTTAAGTAGTTCTAACAAGGTCCATAAGGCTTACACCTAAACTTTTTTCTCCTCAATATTTAATGGATCTCAATTAAAATGGCTATATGATACTAATAAGAGTGCCTTATTAAAAAACATATATAAAAAAATTACTATATTATCATATACAAATATATATAATTTTAGTAATTTTATACATAACGAATTGCTTCCCCATTTATATCTTGTAGTTTTTCATTTATTCATATTTATATTCCTCTTTATTTTTAGAGTGCTTTCCTATTGGTTTACTGATCTCATTGTACTTTAATTTTGTTGCATATTTGCAAGGTAGACTACCTTATTTATGAATTTTATCCTTCTACTTCATCATTAATTCTCTCAATAATGTCTACTTATTTTCATCATCTCTTCCACATCACTAAATCGCATGGCACTAACTATGTATAAAGGTCTATGCTCTCAATCAAGGATTTTGGTACATTGTCAACCAAAACACATCAAATTGATTTTTTCTAGGTAATGTTCTTGTATGTAATTCCATGTAATTATATAGAAATGATATAATGTGATCCTTGAGAGATGCTACAACCACATATTTGCTTGGGTTTAAAGAAAAAATTCTTCTTACCATACTTGAAAAGAAACAAAGGGTACTAAAACCCACATCAGTGATGTAATTATACGACCTCTAAGGATATCCACATTGAGATGTAACCTTATTAATTTTTAATCTCTTTCTACATTAATTTTGGTAAGGGGTTTTGCATTTTTGAAAGGAAAAACTTCTTGTTTTCTTAGTTTTATTCTTCTACTTCCTCTCTCTAGTTTTATCAAGAATTTGTACTTAGTTTGACAATCTCTTTCACATTAGGAATTTTCATTGTACCATCAATATTTAAATGGTTTACTCTTAATAAAGAATTCGTATATATTCTTAGTGAAGAAAAGTTAAATTGATTTTCCATGGGAAACATTTTTCCTAGATACTTCCACACAAATATGTACACATAGTACAATGGCATCCTCAAAGGAGGCTACAACCTCAAAGGTAATAGTTCTTCTTTACATAGGTCAAAAGAGACAAGGTACTGCAACCTGTTCTAGTGCTTTATTCCAAACTTTCTCCAAAGCTACCACAAACAAGAAAAAATTAAATAGAAATAATCATCTCTACAATAAAAGAGCTACAACTAAAATTATTTTCCTCTCCTCCCTATCAAAGTGTAAAAATTTCATTGTCAAGCTTGATTAGACTCCATGGATTTATCCCCTAAGGTCTAATACCAAACTATATGCTTTATAGTCATTCCTATTAAGGTAGGCCCCAAAATACATTCTTCCAAAGAATTTTTCCATTTTTTCCTAATTTTTAGTGATATGTGAGTTAACTAGCTAGACTCCATTGATTTTCCAACTAAGGGCTAACAAACCAAGTACTCTATATAATTAGATTTACTAAGTCTAAAACCAAGTCAATATTTTACCCAATTCATGGCTTCTATATTTGTCATGATTTTTTGGATTTTTATACCAATAGAGTTTTAAAAGGCTAGAAACAACATTGCAATGCCTAAAGGGAAAATTCCCTTTAAATCTCTATATTGGGCTCACTCAAGCCAAATCTCCCCCAAGCAAGGCATGCCTACTTTTAATGATCAAAATGTTCATTGTCAAGGATGATCACCTCCGACCTAATAACAAACGATGTACTATGAGTCCTTCCTATGTAGGTGGTTGACAAAAATATTTTCCCAAAGAAGTTTTCCATTTTTGTCTAAATTTTAGTGATTTAAGAGTTTACTGTCCAAGTTATCCAAACTCCATGGACATTTCAGCTTAGGCCTAACAAAAGGAGAACTCTATATAATTAGCACTACTAAGTCCCAAACTAACTCCAACATTTCACCCAATTATTAATTTCTATGTTTTTGAGAATTTCTAGATATATGTACAAAGAGTTCTTAAGAGTAAAAAACTTTAATGACTAAATGGGAAATCCTCTTTAAGCCTCTCTATGGGAGTCACCAGAGCTAGAGCTTCCCCAACCAAGGGTATGTCTAGCTTTTAGTCATCAAAATGTCTGTTGTCAAGTCTAATCAAACTCCATGGATCTATTAGCCAAGGCCTAATAACAAATTATGTGCTTCTCAATCCTTCCTATTTAGGTGGGTGACAATAACCATCTCCCAAAAAAAAATTCCATAATTTGTAGTGACCTCAGAATTCATTACCTTGAGTGATTTGCTATCAAACCAATTACTCTACATAATTAGCTTTACTAAGTCCCAAACCAAGTCCAAAATTTTACCCAATTCATGGCTTCTATGGTTATCATGCTTTTAGAATGTCTGTCCCAATACAATTTAATAAAAGTAACAGAAAAAATCTAATGATTAAAGGGAAAATCCCCTTTAAGCCTCTCTATGGGAGTCGGGGAGCTAGAACTCAGGAAGCAAGGGCATGAATGAGTATGATCTCTTCCACATAAAGGAATCTAGTTAAAGCTAAAATTTGGTGCCAAATCGATTATGTCCCCACTCACACAAGGTGCTTCACTTTATCTAATATAAAACTAACAATGAATAAGCACACTAAATTGCTTTTTAATTTGTAAGGGGACCTAGAAATCCCCAAGCAAGGGCATGAACCATTATGATCTCTCCCACATAAGGGAATGTAAGAAGTATGTTGAAAGCCAAATTTTGGTTCCAATTCAATTATCTCCCCATTCACACAAGGTACTTCATTTTGATCTAATATATAACTAACAATGAAAAAACAACTAATTTGGTTATTAATTTATAGGGTTACAATAAAAGGTATCGAAGGATGATTATTTTCCGATATAAGTAAAAATCACATCATGCACAAGTAATCTAAAGACTATTTTTTCAAACTTGTTTGGAATGGTGCATAGTACGAGCTCAATAACGTAATATAACATAAAAATATACACTCATTACAAGATGGCCTATATTCAATATATAGGGGACGGAAAATTGTGTTTCCAAAATATATTTCTATTAAGAAGGATGTATAGATAAATAATCACTTCATCAAATCCATAATGACTTCATTTTTAATCACTAATTTTACATCAAATAAATGGGCAACTATAACCTCTCAACATTGTTACAACAATAATATACAAACTATGTGTCTGGCCTGAATAAATTGGTGGGTGTCAACCTTGTTTTCCTATCCATCAATTGATCAGAGTGATTTTTCTCTACAGATAAAATAACTATCTAGAAAAATTAATGACAAAAATAAGCACAATAATTTGAATTGAATGGAGTGGAACTTGAAAAAGTATTCATGTTTTTCACAAAAGAGTGTGGCTCCTAAAGCAAAATATGAAATTATATCAAAAGCTTAGAAGAGACCAATCATAGAATTGAATGAGAAGCTTAGAAGAAACCAATCAATATATAGACAATGATATAGATATAATATATAAGCTAAGAGGAAACAAACTCTTCATAAAACTATTCAAACTAAAAACTTTTGAAAAGTTTCTTATTTTAAAACAAAACAAAAAATATAAATATATTAACCTTATTTATATTTAATATGTTTAAAAAATATTTATGATATAAAATAGAATTTATTTATTATTAAAAAAAAATAATTAACTTAAAATGCATAATATATCAATTTAATATTCATATTCCAAAATTTATGAATAACTTTGATTATAATAATACTTAAATATCAATAATTATATTTTACATTACGCAATCCTAAATAACAGCTTATTAAGTGTGACAGAATAAGAAACTAAATTTTAAATCAAAACAATTTTTTTTTTTAAATCCTATTTAAAAAAATTATGCTTACCCAGAACTATATGACCCATGGAACTATTAAAAATGGAAATGACAGTGCATCTCTAAATGTGGAACTCTTCTACAAAATTTAAAGCTAGGGAGAGAAACTCAACTCTATCAGATTCAAAAATTCATTATCTATATCTTCATTTTTATGGTTTTCTATCTCTATTTTGAAACCTAAATGATGAGGCAGCAATATTAACTTCAATATTGCTATTTTCTTACTTCAGTTTTTAGATTCAAATAAATAACTTAAAATGTGGTGATCTCTTATTTATTTTCTTCTTTATTTATGTGGTTATCTTTATGATGTATATTTTTTTTAGTTTCAATTTTTATCCTATACATTTTAATGATTTGATTTTACCAATATAAAATTATTTTAAGTTTCATATTTTATATATTTTTATAATAAAATAATTATAAACGATGTTTTATATTTAAATAAGTATACATTTCTGCCTCGCATTACGTTTTAGAAATCACATATTAATATAATCCAATGCAAACTAACAATACTTTAATTTCGACAAGATAGTAGACGATGAAGCCCATTTCCACAAGTCGATGTAAAATTATTTCTAAACCTGCCTTCGAAACTCCATTACCTTCTACAAGAGGCCAAGTCACATCAATTCTAAAACTGTCTTGGAAACTCCATCAATTCTAAAACTGTCTTGGAAACTCCATTACCTTCTACAAGAGGCCAAAATTGCCTTGGAAACTCCATTACCTTATGCAAGAGGCCAAGTCACATCAGAGGGAAAATTGGTAGAAATTTCATAAATGAAAACGGTGTAATAGATAACTGTGGAAACTAGATCTTTTATCACAGGAAATGTTTATCAAACCCGGTTCCAAAATGGCGGTCTCATCACATAATGAGAGAAAGCCGCTAAAGCCGAACAATATATTAAAAACCTTCTAGTAGATTTGGTTGCTGCAACAGGAAAATAATTTGCCTCTGGATCGACAGAAAGCCGTTCTTTCTTCCATATGTCAGTGTGAGGTACAATGAGAGGTGGCCTATCCATGGCTCAACTTGTCGATTCCGAAGAGGTAAACGGTAGGTTAGAGACACCAGTTTTTAAGGATATACCTACAAACCCTACCCACAAAGATTACAAGGCACATCAGAGTGAATGGAGGCTGTGTTAGCTGAAACCTTGACAAAATCCCTTTCGCCTTTCATCTTTGCATTACCCACAAAGATTACAAGGCACATCAGAGTGAATGGAGGCTGTGTTAGCTGAAACCTTGACAAAATCCCTTTCGCCTTTCCTCTCTGCATAATGACGTCGTCCCTGGTATACACGCCTCCAAATTTATTAGAATCTCATACTCTGAATAACTGGCATGTCGCGTTCAACCCAAACTGAAGGATCTACTACCTTTCGACCTGCATGGTCATTTTTCTTTGTCAGGCAGAACTTGATATATTTCGCGGCATAAACCAGTTCTCGCTTATGCCATTAAATTCAGTTGAATACGCGTATTATCATCTCACAATATGCAATTACCGCCGCGAGTTAACCGCCCTGGATATGCCGTTATAGTCAATAGTTATGCCATTATCACTATTGACGTGAATTATCACATGATCCCACACAATATTCGAGTGCTTATCGCCAGTGGTTATGCGAGTTATGGTGTGTAATCTGAATTATCACCAGTAATCGTTCGATACGCGCATTATAACCGCAGAATATTCGCATCACTAAGCTGATATGCCAGTTACCCCCACCAGAAAGGCGCGTTATTCAGTGATACGCGATTATCACTGTATGATATGCTGATCATTACACTGATATCCAACATGTCTTTACCGTTTATGCGTGTATTTCAGCCGGACATACTAGTAATCGCCACGGAATATGCAGATTAATTCTCGTTATGCGAGTTCTCACATTAGTTACGCGAATTATCTTGCTTGGGTACGCGACTTATATTCTGATACGCGAATTATCATCGGATAGGCGAATTATCAGCCGATCTGCCACTTATCACCATCGAATATGCCAATTATCAGTTTTTAAGCGGGTTATCACAGCCAGATCTGCAGACCATTACGTTGATAAGCAAGTTATCTCTGTTGTTTATGCGAGCGATCCAATCTGAGACTAATCACCGTCGAATATGCCAGTTATTTTCACCTGTAGTGAGCTACCCCGCTGGATATGCGGATGCGAAGTCTTAGCCATTTATGCGACTGATCCGCTCCCCTGATTCGCTTGGTCGCGTCCTGGTTTGCCAGGTAGGTACGATAGGATTTTCTCCATTCAGAATTGGTCCTTTCGGATTTTGTTCATGGTTAACTCATATAGGAGTTGAGTGACCCCCATTCTTTCTCTTCCTGAGCGAGAGGTCGAATGTTCCAATAAGAGAAGTTCACGGTCGATTCGACGAAGTCGCTACGGCGTGCAGAAAGAGATCAATCCCACTTTCATTATTTCCCACCTTTTTGGTGCATTGGTGGCCCCGGGACCAGAGACCTCCAATTCCTCACCGATAGCCTTAGACATTTACCTCGTTACTCCATGGATCCCGGCAACCCTTATCTGGATTTGAAGATTCACCTTTCCGGGCAACCAATAAATCCTATGATAGTGGACCATTAATAAATAGAATTTATTGCTTGCCATACCTTTTCGCTACCATGAGCATGCATGTTGCTTCATGAGCATTCGTTTTCCGATCCCTCATATTTCTGAGCAGGTCAAAGCTAGAGGGACTCAGAGGAATCTGCAATAGACCCACCCAACTCTCGAGCGTGTCTTTTCACTGTATCCAGTACATAGTCTCATTAAGTACTTCACTGGTGATCTTTTTCAATCCAACAAACCAAGCTTGTGTTTTCAACGTATCTAGTATATTATCTCATTAAGTACTTCACTGGTGATCTTTTTCAATCCAACAAACCGGGTATTAAGTACACTATTTGAATTTTAAATTTCCCCATTTTAAATTTGAATTTGCCCACCCCCGCTCCCTCCGCGTTATTTTGATTTCATCATGATTAAACCCTAAATCTGAGTGTTGGAGGAGCCATAAGGGCACCATGGCAGAAGAAGCCTAGAGGACACCAAGCGGTTCAACATATTGTCGAAAGAGGTCGGCGTCCCTCTAGTCGCGTTTTTGCTCAATGGCAGTAACAGGTACGATGAGTATGAGATTTCTGACCACCTCAGAGGGTTCGAGTGGATCGTGCCCGCATACACCATGGCTCCTGACTCGCAGCACGTCACCCTTCTGCGCGTGGTGGTTCACGAATATTGGAACGAGAGTCTCACAAAATCACTGGTTTGTGACATAGAGGAGTTGCACGAACTTGACGCGCTTTCTCCAAAATTAGTGAAGAAAGTGACGACCACTTTGGCAGAAAGCTATGCTCAACTCAAAGATGACTAAGACATTGACGTCGCGGAGATTAAGTCATCAGATCTGTTTCATGAGATCCTATACTCTCATGGAAGATATTTGTTGCACGTAAACCTATTAGTATTTGCTGAAAATCCTACCCAGATTATTATCTTTCATTTACTTCGTGGGCACGAGTGTGGGTTTTTTCAAAATCTAAATTTTGTAAACTTTGGGGAGTACACAATCCTTATCGAATTAAAATGGTATCGTGGATGTGTATAGATACTTTATAATTTTTTTGAGAATTTTATGGCCTTCCTCCTTTATTCATAAAATAATGAGTAGAGTTGATGGAATGCATGTGCCACACAATACACAAATACAAATTGATAGATTTATATAAAATTATTTTTTGTATAAATTTATCAATTGAAAAATACAATAACCTTTCATTTTGGTGTGATTTCACCTTAACAAATCACTCTGACATTTGAAATTTGAAATAGTTTTAGTTTGATTCGATTCAATACACGAAACCCTATAATCTATAATTTCCCTAGTTTCAAACTTTGGACTTCAAAGTCTCTACACGTTTGGAAGTGCGTTGGATAAATATTCTAACAAGTTTGCACTTCTAAAAAGAGTATTGTCTCCCATTGAATATCACTTGACTTTGTAACTTAGTGAAATTTCCCAGATTTGTTTAAGCTATCATAGCTTTTTTTAAATTTCTATTTTTAAAATTAAAATTTGATATATAAACAATTTTATACATATGAATTGAAATAGCAGATGAATTAGAATCTTTGATAAAAAAATAATGCACACTAATCAAACATTTTTTTTTTGCAAATGCTATGATTTCGATAGATTGACTTTAAACTTATAATAATAATTATATTTTAATTATAATAATATATCCATTTTCATTTTTCATTTAAATTAATTTAATATTTATTTATTGTTAAAGTAAATAAAAAATTTAATAATATAACAATATATATTAATAATTTCAACAACATGTATAAACAATGTTATATAATATTTTGTTAATTATTATATTTAAAAAATAAATGTTATAATTATTATAAAATTTTAAAAAATTAATTATTGTTAATTAATGTATTATATTATGAAAAATTACGATTATTGTCAATTATTATTATATATTAAAGGAAGTAACATTTATTTCAAATTTAATATACTGATATCATAAAAATAAATTTATAATTATTATTGACTATTTAAAATAATAATTATAATTAATACCTTTATTATATATATAATGATGGAAGTTGAGCAAATCAAATTCTCAGATGACCTATATGAGGGTTTAAAAATTTGGGCCTAGAAAGAGGAAGTCAAAACACACCTACCATCTTCTCAACAATAGTCGACTCTATCATATCTCTCACATTCTCCTAGTTTGGATTTATGGTTTCTCTCCACATACACATATCACATGCATGGGCCATCCTCCTATTGTCTCGTTGATATGAAGACACCCACAACCATCTTTGCTTTGAGGCCATCCTCAACGGTTACGAATATCTAAGCTTACCACATCTGGACCCCACCATAACTTGGTAAACCTCCATTGAGCTACCCGCTATCTATCCTTGTGCTATTTATTTTTGCTCAGACCTAATTGCCCTCCCATATTTTACATTAGTCACTGACTATAACATCAACCCTCCATGTACTCACTTTTTGTGCCATCCTCAGTGGTTACGAATATCTAAGCTTACCACATCTGGACCCCACCATAACTTGGTAAACCTCCATTGAGCTACCCTCTATCTATCCTTGTGCTATTTATTTTCGCTCAGACCTAATTGCCCTCCCATATTTTACATTAGTCACTGACTATAACATCAACCCTCCATGTACTCACTTTTTGTGCGAACGTTTCAACTGTGAAATGTTGTGGGGGTGTATCTCATTCCATTCAAGGGTCATATGTTGTGGGGGTGTATCTCATTCCATTCAAGCGTCATCTCACTACTTGCACAAAAGGAACAGAGCTAAGTAAAAAAAGGAATATGTAAAATTCAAAGCATATTTAGTGTTGGGTGAAGGATTTATGTTGAACGAAATCTCAAAAATGGAGGAGATCACTTTGGTTGGTCATTTTGCAAGTAAGAGAATGGTGATGGTTGGTATGAGAAATTGGACGTTGAAGAATATTTCCCCTATACCTAGTTATTCACTACACATTTTAATTTTGGCCAAGGGTTGTATGGGGTGGCTTTTGGATTCAAAGGATGATGGCGAGAAGATCCTTCAACCTCGATGGCATTGGCACTCATAGGCCCTGTTTCTAAAAAGATAGTTAGCCAACTTTGATGCTCGCTTGGATCCTCAATGGACAAATGCCAAAATTCCTGGTTGGATCACAAACCAAAATATTCTATATATGTTGGGATATATGGATAGAAAGAAATGGCACAATCTTTGAAGACCAAGGTCAGTCATCCATCACAATGGATTTTAACACTCTAGCACTACAAGACTCCCTGCCTCGGAAATTGAATGCCCAACATAATTGATTTCATCATGATATAATCATTTTGAGGGAGAAGTCATGATTTGATGGTGTTTCCCAATAGATTCCCTCCATTGGCAAAAGATGTGATCATTTATATCTCTTACACTCACACTATTCCTCCACCTATCGTATTAGTTGGGATACAAACAACTTTGCTTAGTTATTTTCTTTAAAAATTCTCCTACAATTAAGTGAACATTTGTGTATTTTTGACATCAATATATGTAGGGTTTTTATGGCAAGTCCAAATTGAGAAATCACACCATTATGTGAGAGTAAATTTTCACAAAATCAATTTAATATCACAAGATTTGCGGGGGTAAATTTTCATAATCAATTTCTCAATTTATTATAGCATATTATGTGAGAACAAAACCAAATTAACACCAAACTAGATAGCAATGAAATGTTTATACATAGTATAAATCGTGTCTCTCAGTAAACTTAAAATTAAAGATCCAGAAAAAGAAATTTGCAACCAAGAAAGAAACAGTAAATTAGGTAGAAAAAACAAATTTCAAATGGGAAAAAACAATTAGGTATCCTTTATGATAACAGAAAATAAAAATAAATATGTTATTGTGCTGTTATGAATTTTGATTCGTTCTCTAATTTTAATTTTTTCTTTTCAGTATTTAAGATTAAATTAGCAGTGCGTTAAGAAACTCACTTCCATAAGGTACCGATGTAAGACGCCTTAGAATATCCGAGTAAGCATCAATGTTGACCTATAGTCTAAAGGAGACGTCTCCAATCCTCTGAAAACCTCTGAAACTCTTTTCAAAGCCTTGCTAATTACATGTATAATCCAGATACACATATAGTTAATTATAAAAACAAAACCTATAATTCTAAGGATTTGAAATCCAGTCGCGATTTCCATCACTGCAAAATATACCGTTCAATTTTCATCAACATTTATTAATCAACTCGTTCTCCTACGTACATCAAAATCAATACAATAGATTATATCAAACTACATATAGCAAGGGAATGATTTATGTAACCTCAGGATAATGTCGATTTAATGCACTCACATTGATTTTCTCTGGTCATACGATGATCATGCATTCGAACCAAATCAATATATGAAAAAGTAAAAGAAAAATAAAAACGAAAACAAAATTGGGTGCACCGCAAAAACACAGAAACGTAACCATAGTTGTACGAACCAGACCCAAAACTAACAGATCACATCTAATGATGCACCCAAGAAAGAACGTGAAAAGAAAGAAGAAAATGAATGCGACCATGAAAAATGAAAAGACGAAAATGAATGCGAACATGAAAATGAAAAGAAGAAAATTAATGCGAGATTGGTGCCAATGGTAAACTAATCAATTGAATTCTGCTTTTAAATTCATCTACCGTTGAACCATAGGAGAGGTTTCTTTTTCCTTTCTTGTAAATTGAAATGGATGTTTGCTTTTTGCTTTTTTGGAAATTGAAATGGATCGGTGCGTTTTAAGATGCCTCTCATACTGGTAGGTGCGACAGACTCGAATGTTGTGCTGGTTTTGTTTTATTCACAGCGACATAACCGTTTTCCTCCGCATAATCATCATCGTATTTTGAATGAATGATTAGTATCATCATTGCCAATACCTGATTACGTTGTTTGAATTTAATTATAATGATATTAGGAGGAAGGAAAATTGAATTGGTGTAGTGTTTATGTTTATGAATTTAAATTTGTAAAAGTGATCTTAATTTCAACGAACTATATTATTTTTAAAAGATTTATTTCATGTTTTGAATTTATTTTGAATTTATTAAAATTATAAATATGGTATAATTTTGAAAAGGTTTTGTTTTTAATAATTTATTATATTTAAGTTTGAAAAATATTATTAGATTTTAAATTCTTTGAATTTGAAACATCATTATAATTTTTATATTAAATTAAGATGAATGGGAATGGATGTTTTGGAAAAAAATCATTTTTATTTTTACTTGTTCTTATTTACGTTTCAATGTGATATACTTTTTATAATATTAAATAGTTTATTTTCATAAAATCTTATTATTAGGTTGGTTTATCCACCATTTTAGGTTCTATTTAACTAAAATTTTCTATGAAGCTTTGAAACTTTATCTTTCTAAATTTTCCTTGAATCCACTCTTTCCGTAATGTTATTTTATTGGCTACTTCCATTTTTTTCCTTTCGAAAAAACCAAAACAATTACTGATGGGTTATGTGTAAATTATAATGGGGTAAAAAACTTACGAGTGCGGTTAGTTGTAAATATGTTACTTTATGATAGTTTTCAAGAGCAAGGAATAGACATCAAGTGAACTTAAGGAAATGAGGCCATATTTCTTTCTTTATGTTTTTATGTTTTATCTCTCTAACTATTTATGACATCTTAGTTGAGAGTGTTTTTTTTGCACTTGATCTCGTTATAATGTTGGGGTTGAATATATGTTTATGATTTGAGCTCATTGGATATTGGTCATTCAAACGCTCACTATATAATTCATACCACCCTCATTATTGTAACACATACTTAATGGTAACTACATCTAATTAAGAACATGAATGTAAATCTCTTAACAACCTATGTATATTTTACACATTTGCAAGCTCACTGTAAAGATAATTCACCATTTTGTGTTGTCTAAAATATAAGTGTGTTAATAATTTTATTTGCGATAAAATAATTTGTTAACCTTGCCAAAATTTTCCAATTTCTATGATTCTATTTCCAATTTCTATGATTCTAATTCTGTTTGGGTATGAACCTACACATGATGAACCTTTTAAAGATCACAAAACCTAAAAGTAGGATTACAACACTAAGAACTATGATTTTATTCACTCATTTTCTAAGTCATTAAACCCTCATGTAACATACCCAATCACTTATAATTGCTACATAAAAGAATTTTACAAATACAACAGTCATAGGACCAGACATAAGAATTTTTCCCTTGATGAATGTATTAATTATTGTGTAACTAACAACTTTCGTTTATTTATTCCATGATCAAGTCAACTAAGGTAATATAACTACTGAGTTACCAGTGTGACATGTACATATATCCATGGTTTTTATAATGGTTTATTCTAATGATCGAAATATCTAATATAGAGTGTGTTGTGCGCAAGGATAATATAAAATATATTATATATATATATTATATATATATATAAACTATAATATATATAATAATAATATATATAATATATAGATAATATATATATATAAAAAATAAAAAAATAAATATCTGTTGATGTCAATAGGTGCCACTATAATTACCTACCATCACCTTTAATTACTTATACATATATATTTAAGTAGTAACCATTCTAGGCACATATTGACATCAACATTCTTGGGTTATCATACACATTGATATGTAATATATGTTTAATGTTATGATGACATATTGTGAACATTGTATGAAGGATTCTCACTCCATACCATAATAAATTGTTCTTGTGTCGAACCTTTACTAGTTATAATGTAATGTTATGGCTTAAATAATAACCCTCTTTCGACGTTAACTGTAAAATTCTCGAATAAATGCCAGCTGTATGCTGGGATAGGTGTGCCCATTGGAGTCGTTGGATTTCACCACCTAATTAGATGGTGGGCATGCTACTTAGGATAGCTAGGGAAACTACCCAACCTCTCCTCAACTTTGGTGCTCCCAACCTCTCCTCAACTTTGGTGCTCATTCTATTTGATTCTCTGTCGAAGGGTTTCATCTACAACCTCCAAGCTAGGGTTTTATCCTTCATGGCCTTTCTTGTTGTCTACTACTATTTGTCAGCTGGTAATATCCAAAATTTCTTATTAGTGGTATTAATCTTCTTCGGTTCCATCACCGTCTCTGCGAGACTTTCAAATGGAGTTACCATGGTCTCAGTTTTTGGCATGTCTTCATGTCAACAAGTAACTTTAGACTATTATATTGTTTATGTTTCCATACTTTCTAGTTCTTGACAACCAAGATCAGAATGGATTTTCTTTGTTGGAGGTGTACAGCTAATTATTCCTTTTTCAATGAAATGGCCACCAGACTCAGGTAAGCCAAGACAAGTTTTTCCTAAAATTTTGTTTTAGATAATTTAAGAAGTGCTTATTCCTTTGTTTCTCACAATTTCCTTTTTGATTTAATAGGTAATCCAGTTTTTACTCAATTGACAACTTCTTTCATTTCAATTCCCAGAGTTCGCCAAACTCACTGCAACAGATGTAGGGAAGAGAATATCCTTGTTATATGTTTTTTTTTACTTCTTTGTTATATTATCTGTGTACCTTAGTTAACAATAACCTTGTCAAATATGTAGGAGTCATCGTTAGGTTTGGTTGGATATTGATTATAACATATTAGAGTCATCTTCTCAACACCTTCCACTTATTAGGTACCCTCATGCACTGGATTTTACTAGTTGCTACAAATTCAAATCCGTTTTTGTTTTGTTTTGCTAAGCTACAATTTTCTTATGCTACTCCCCTCTCTAGATGCGAAGTCTTAGAAAAGAGTTGGGGGTTTCTTCCATACTTCAAGTAGTTAATGGGCCTTTATCTCTATAGTTAAGGTCACATTACAATTTATATCTCATTCTTTAGGTTATAATTCATTTTTTCTTCTCACTGCTATAGATACTTTTCAAATCCAGGTACAAGGTTTAACATTGTACTCTGCATCATATTCAATGCAGCCAATTTCTTTCTCATCTTACAATAAATTGCTTCTTATTTAGGTGCACCAAATTACCCTGAGTGACACAGGGATTCTTTCATACCAATCTGCTCGAATTTATGGAATTTTAATTTTGTATTTGACACAGAGACACTAATGTTTTATTTATAATTTAGAAAAAATTACGAGCTTGGATTGTTTCATTTCCATCATGCACAATTATTTCTTATTTTTTAGACATTGAGTTTTATGCAAAATTGAGAATCTTTCATATTCCCTATAGCAGTTTACATTATATTTATAATTATTTAAGGAACAGTGTGTCACAACATATTCTTAATGATTTAGGTTTTAATGTGGTAGCGAGGTTTTTCTGTTTAACTGCATTGTATATATTCCTCTTATGAGACTCAAATTTGTGTTGAGATAAATGATTTGGGTCAACCGATGTTGTTTCTTTATGTAATATATGTATAGTTGCCGAGCTGGAAAACAACATTTCGATGATTTTCATGGTCTATTCACCTCACTTTCTACATATATTTGATTCATTCTTTCGACTGTGAAATGTTTCACTTAAATTGCAGATTATAGACATGGATTATGTACGGAAATTTCATGACATTTCTACATTAATAGCTCCACTAATATCTTTGTTTATCTGATTTGAAAGTCTCCCTACCCAAGAAACTCTATGAGGCATAAGTTTCCCATATTCGACATTTCTTGCCAATACTAAATGTTCCTTTTCTTTTTATATGATTTTGAAACCGATGTATTAATTTTAGTTTATTCCACTTAAGTTATCATATGTTTAGACTACAACCCATATCATCATCATCTTCTGCAACCATTTACAATGTAAGTGAAGTATGCGCATACAGCTAATACTTGAAAATAATTGAATACTTACACTCTGTTCTTATAAATTATGTGCTTACTAATTCTGTTATTTTTCCATAACAAATTTGGAAACTATTCTTAACGGAACCTATTCCTAGGACCCTCTATGGTATTCCAGATCACTTTCAAAAAACAAAGGCAATACCATTGTAGGCTACTGTTATGTAGTTTGGCCTGGAATTAACCAGCTTTACCCATTTTTTTAAACATAAAACTTACAATAAATTTTACATGAACAAATCACAATAAATATTACTAGCTTAACAAGTCAGAAAGCAGTCCGTCATAAATAGTGAGTCGATAGTTATCTTTATTCATTGTCTTGTTCAACCACAAAATCACAGGGATGAGAGTGCTCCACCCAACTGATTATAAAGGTAAATTGTTAGTCGATAATTATCTTTATTGTTTGTCTTCTTCAACCACAAAATCACACGGATAAGAGTGCTCCACCCAACTAATGATAAATGAAAATAGGTTCATTTCTCCCCCAACCTAGTTTTATCTCTAGACAATTAGTTGATTAGTGACCATAACAAGCCGAACCCTACACCTTCTCTAACACCACCAGGTCTAATCTCAGGGCTAATTTGAGCACATAGATCTCATTTTGGATTCCACTCAATAACCCATTCTTGGAAACATCCTACCTACTTACAATAACATCTTGTTGCAACTTCATAAGCTTACAACTTCATTCTCCTCACTTGGACCTTCTCTAACCAGGTACCAAGTCTTCATGTTTGCCTTAAGTTTTCTTCCCTCTCCCCTCTTGGCTTCCTTGTCCCAACTGAGGTTATTTATCTCTAGGTAGAGGAATAATTGTCTTGTAATTGTTTTATAACTTTACGGTAGATGAAATGCTATTTTAGCACTTTTCTCATGATTTTATGGCTTCCAATGGGTTATCTTATTTACAAAAGTAAATTCAATAACAAAAAATTATATTTTATCTTTTACCATTTACCTAGGCCTTCAATTGGCCCACAATTTATCCAGTCATTTGTGGTAAAACAAAACATTCACCATCTTTACCGAGGGGTGTTACACTTCACTTCTTTGTTCTATAATGTTTGATCATTCTCATTTTCTTGATTTTAGGCACATTTAGTATCATTTGGATAATAATTTACCCTTAAGAAATCTTGAGAATGTTCTATACTTATCTTTTCTTATGTTGAAAGCCAAATATTTGTTGAGTTGTATCATTTACAAAAATAATTCATGTAGCAACATTTTTTTAATACACTTGGAAAGAGATATTTTGTGACTTTTATTTATTTTTGGGAAATAAAAAGTACATGTGTTGGAATATGTTTTATTTTCTAACAAAACAATAAGAATAATGAATGAGAATTTATCTTAGAAAATTAATCTTCTCATAAATATGTTAACATGCTAACATGAGAGATCAACCTCTAACTGTAACGAGAAACAATTGAAGTTAGTTATGCCTAATGGGAAAGAAAAAAAAAGGAAGAAAAGCTAAATATAGTTTTGTCCTGGATTGATTTTGTGTTTCTGGAAGAAAAGAAACAAGAAATTAAAATATTAAACAAATATTCAAGAACACCTTGATAATTAGAGGGTTCGATAGAAATACCACGTGGTAGAATTTTAACAAGATATTGTGGGAGATAAATCCGATATATAGATAAAACTTACTAGTGGGAGATAATGACTGGTAAACTCAGAAAATGGTTTATAGGATGCTACATAGTTTTTTTGGGGTAAACAACTCCAATAATATTCCTACTTTTACCTAATAGTTAGAGGGAGAGTTCATGCAAAACTATTTACACAAGTCAGTTCAACACTAAGAGGAACGTGGAAGCCTATTGATTATTTCTGAAAGGAAATAGATAAGAATTTAGTCCTTCAAGTACTTGTGTAAGATATTTGAATTGTGTATATTTTGTGAATGAAATATTAATTACATGTTTTGGAATTAATTGATAATTAAAGAAATATACTTTTTTGGACTAGCTGTGTCATTGTAGGTTTTCAAGAGATATAAATAAAGTTGAAATTAGGAAGCCTATGTCTACATATGAAGGTAGAATCTGGGATTGTTTATGAATAAATATACAATTATGTGGTAGGTAAAATTTATGAATAGGTAACTAAAAATTAAAATTCAACTTGAATGGTGGAATAGTTATCTCTAACAACTGTTTGTTTATTGTATGTAAAAAATACTAAAATAATAAGGTATTATGGGTCTTATGCCATGGTTGGACTCATGAATTCCTGAGAGAAAAGTATGACCTTCAAGGTTTCCCATCCAGAAGGTTTCTCTTCCAGATTGGTTCATTATATTTTCTTTTCATCTATCTTGATGGTTTCATAGTGGACAAAGTGGAGAAATCATAATGATTATGTAGTTGTCTTGAAAGATACATAATGATTATTCAAAGGTGCATATAATTTATTTTTACTTTGTTCTAGACTAAAGGATTTTGGGACTAAATGTAAGTGAGAAACATCTAGTCTACACTTCAATAAATTGTGGCAAAAATCTCAAATATCTTGTTATATTTCAAATTTTTGGATCTTAAACACCCACAACTCAACGAATATTAAGTAGTGTGAAGTGACATAATGTACAAGATGAAGTGGAAAATGAAGATCGAATAATTCATTTGGTCAAGAATGACATGGAAATCCTAGGAGTTAAAAAATGTCCAATCCATTCAAAAATTAAAAAGTACTCTTAATAAGCAAGAAATTGAAAAAAAATTGATTCATATTTTTTAAATGTTAGTTTCATTTATTTTATTATTCATCCCATAATTAATTACAATCAACATTGGCCCAATTCTCCCTATATGGGATGTTAGGAGGGGAGATGTCACACCCATAATTTTGAGAGGTAATAGAGTAGAACTTGAATACTCTTCGGAACAGACACGAAAACATTCATGTAGAGGAGGTGAGACACCGGAAAATATTATTCTAAGCGAATGAGGCTTTGTATCCAATGAGGTCTCAATGGGTAACGGTGAATCAAATGTGATACAACACATCATTGGTTATTATATTATATGGCTTGAACTTGTGAATAATTAAAGATATTATGTTTTAATTTAATTATCACACAACATTCCCAATTAAATTTTGTGCATCTTTTTTTTATTGACATATCAATTAAATTTTGTGCTCTCTCTCTTTCCCCTCCAATTCCTCCCTAACCACCACCTCCTCTCGCCCCTCCTTCAACTCCAGATCTTCCCCCTCCTCTAACACTGAATCCCCTCCACTTGTCCATCCTCCTCCTTCTCCAACACTTCCACCTCTTAACACTCCTCTTCCTCTCACTCCTCCTCCTCCTCACACCCCTCCCTGTTACCACCTCCTCTTGGCCCCCACAACCTCATCCTTCTACTCCTGTCCTCCCGCCTACCACCTAGCCTCCTCCTACTTCGCCACCCCCTAGGCTCCTCCTCCTCCACCTTCCCCACCCATTCATCCCTTGCATCCTCCTCCGTCCTCCCCCACTTCCACCTTTGTTTCCTCCTCTCACCTCCCCCGCCTCCACTTTACCTCCCCCGCTTTCTCCTCCTCCTGGCCCCCACCCCACTCCCTAGGTTCCTCCTCCTCCTCCTCCTCCTCCTCCTCTTCCCTCTTACCCCCCCTAACTTCCTCCTGCCCCCCATCCGCCAACATCCTCCTCCTCCTCTCACCTACCGCTATCTTCCTCCTGCCCCCCATCCCCCCCAGCCTCCTCCTCCTCCTC
>APFE031501405.1:16436-33886 GCA_000404065.3 Pinus taeda
TTCATCAACAAGGTTTCTCAAAAGGATCAGCAGATAGCAATCTTTATATAAAAATTGAAAATAACAAATTGCTAATACTTGTTGTGTATGTTGATGATATCATTTTTGGCAGCAATGAAGAAGCTATGAGTCAGAACTTTTCCTTGGTAATGCAGAAATAATTCGAAATGTCCTTGCTTGGAGAACTGACATATTTTCTTGGATTATAGATCCAACAAAATGAAGGCGATATTTTGTTATCTCAAACCAAGTACCTCAAGAAGATTTTGAAGAAGTATGGCATGGAAGATTCGAAACCTGTATGTACCCCTATTGTTACAGGATGCAAACTCAGTGCAAATGATGAATCAGCAACAGTGCATCAACCAACCTATAGATCCATGATTCGAAGTCTGCTCTATTTAACAAGTGTCTGACCAGACATCATGTATGAGGTGGGAATGGTTGGAAGAATTCAGGAAAATCCTAAGGAAACTCATCTTCGGGCAGTAAAGAGAATTTTCAAGTATCTTCAAGGAACTCAAAACTATGGCCTATGATATCCTAGAAATGCAGATCTCACTCTTCATGCTTATACAGATGCAGATTGGGCTGGAAGCGTGGAGGACAGAAAAAGCACTAGTGGTGGTGCATTCTTTATGGGTTCCAGATTAATATCTTGGTTTAGCAAGAGATAGAGATCTATTGCTTTATCTACAGCTGAAGCAGAATATGTAGCTGTTGCATCCTGTTGCACTCAACTCCTTTGGATGATGCAAACTTTACAGGATTTTCAAATCACTTGTACACCACCTATCTCCATCTTATGTGATAATACAAGTGCAATCAGCATTTCAAAGAACCCAGTCATGCATTCAAAGACCAAGCACATACCTATCAAATATCATTTTCTCCGGGAACAAGTGCTTGAACAAAAGATCAAGTTGGAGTATGGTCCCTCTAATGAACAAGTTGCTAATATACTCACCAAACCACTGCCCAGGGAGACATTTGAATACCTCAGACATAAGCTGGGAGTAGTTGATGCATCATCTTGCTGTTGAAACCTGTCTGTTTCTGAGAAAAGAGGTTGTACGTGAGTTGCATGAGGAGGATCCACGTACATACACAGTTTTATGCAGGTACAATCGCGTATATGTTGGTTTGAAGGAAATCAGTGGGGACAGACTCTGGTTGAAGAGATTCTGATATGGGTCTGACAGAGACCATCTGGCACAGGTTCAGGGGGAGCAGATAATCTTCTAACAATGCATTGTTGGCATTCCCTTAGAAGCTCTTGGTTCGTGTACACAAGTTGTTTTTGGTTTCAGGAGGATCTGTTGCAGAAGGAGAACAAAAGGAGAACATGGTTGCTAATCTGCATAGTGTTTGACAGATGCTGCTGATATTGTTATTAATGTCTTTCATAGTCTTTCTCTAGATGTTTTGTCTCTATGTCATGTATATATCAAGTTCATGTAACGACCTATTTTGTTTTCCCCACTATGCCTGGGATGAAAGATGTAATGTACTTGATTGTCTTTTGATGTATCCCCACTTGGTTGGGTGGATGATCCCCACTTGGTTGGGTGATAAATGGATGTATAGTCTTTTAGTGATAGGAAAGTCATTTATGATGTATAAGTCATGGTTCTTCTTAAAGAAAATATTTTTTGCAGATCTTGCCTACAGTCAGGGGGAGCATGTTCATCACAACAGAGTAGAGATTTCAGCATGTACTCAGGGGGATCATAACCCTTTGCCCTTGATGACAAAGGAGGAGAATGATCTTGAGGATCTTGGGGTTGCCATCAAGTCCAAAGGGGGATATTGTTGGCATTATGGCACAGGTTTGGCAGGTTTGGTGCTATGGCATAGGTGTTTTCCTTGATGGAAACTCACTCTGGTGACAAATCTCAGTTCAGGGTCTCAAAACGAAAGAAAAATATATATATGCAGGTTCTCCGTGACGAAGGCGCGTATACACGCGGGTTAGTCATTCAAAAGTCGTGTATGCATATACACGCAATTTCATGCAGGGAAAAAGCGCGTACATGTGGAGACATGTGGGAGATCTCATTTTTGGTCCATGGTATTTTGTCCTTGGTATTTGAACCTATGGTTTTGGACCTTGGTATCTCGTCTGATGTGTTGATCCCAAGTATTGGTTCCTTGGTATTGATCTATTATGGTTTTGGGCTGTGGTATTGTGAAAGGCAAGACTATAAAAGAGGAAGAAGACCATTAGGCAAAGGATCATCTAATTTATTGAAAATATGATAACGTGCTAGATATGGAATACTAGTGATTGGGTTATGGTGCAGATTTGGATCTGAATGAAGGAGGAACCTGAGTGCAAAAAGGAAGGATAAGTTCTCTTGATGGGTGAAAATCTTAAAGCTTGAATAGTGGTATCTTTGTATGATTTTGATCTGTGACATGTGGCACATGCTTGATCTATAAATCTGATAATATGGGTTAAATAATGTCTGAATGATTGAAAGAGTGAATTATCCTTTATAGATCTGTACGTAGGTTAAGTGAAGTTAAGGCACATATACTCGCAGTTTCTACAAGTGAAAGAAGCATATACGTTGGTTGGTCTCGATGCAGAAGCGTATGCACGTAGTTTCTGCAAATGAAAGAAGTGTATACGTAGTTTGGTCTCGACGAAGAAGCATATACACGTAGTTTCTGCCAGTGAAAGAAGCGTATACGCAGGTTGGTCTCGATGTAGAAGCGTATGCACGCAGGTTTCTGAATAGTGAAGTAGCGTACGTCCATTGAATTATGTTTTAGTTTCTTCTGTTGTTTAGCTATAGTGTTCTGGGTTCATAATTGGTGTGTGATTACTGTTACTGTGTTCTGGGTACAGCAGTCGGAGAAGTGTTTATTTGATTCAGTACTAATTGGTGAAAAAGATATTGTTTGATGATTGATTGATATTCATGGAACCAGTCTGAAAATTTATGAAACGTGGTCCCTGGAAGAAAAGAGAGGGTTTTAGCTCTCTGCAGGTTGTAGCCTGCATACTGGTAAAGGACTACACCAATACAGAATCATTGTAAAAATATGTTTCTAATTGAAAAGATAGAGACATATTGCAGCAGGTGGTTTTCACCCACATTGGGTTTCCACCTTATATGTTGTGTTCTTGTGTGTGATTGTCTTCTGCTCTATTTTACTGTTCCTGGATACTGTTTATATGATTCTGACGTACAGATTAATGTTCAACGTTTGTAGAATATATTAAATTATAAGTCTGCATGGTATACGCTGGTTTCCTTATCAGTAGTTGCGTATATACGCGGTTTTCTCTAACTGAAGTAGCGTATATGTTCTGGGTTTGAAAAGAAAATAATTGACCAGATAATAATGATTCACCCTCCCCTCTTAGTATTATTTCCAACAGATATCATATCAAGCTAAATGAATTTTCACACTTAAATGTAGTTATTTCCCACTAAATGCCCACTAATGATTCATTATCCCTTAGATTTAATGCTTATAAATGTTTGTATTGTAAAATGGGACAAAAGCTTCTAGGGTGGTGAGCCATTGTACTGCGATAATAGCATTTGTACGATTTACGAAGCAATATGGCAGATCGCAATATCACCATATGTCCCTATTACCTTTCTTATCTCATGTTGTGTTTCTGCGAGATGCGAGATGCGAGTCGTCCGTTAGTTGTTTCAAAACATAGCTAATTGCTAGGTTTATCCTATGTAAAAGACCTAACAGACTCAAAACATTTACGCATAATATTTTAAGGTTTGGGTTCGGGTGCTAATCACATTTCACAATATTGGCTGGTGATAAGTATAAGGGGTTTGTTTGAATGCCCGAAATGTGATGCTATAAAGGTCACAATACCATCGTAGTTTCGCATCTCGCATATTTCGCAATATCTTGTTAAAAGTGGGTCCTTTACTAGTGGTGATATGCAATGCGAGACTTAAGCCTGAAAAAGCCTAGGGTCTTCTATTGGCATCAGGTTTTATGATAAATTCGACCATAGAGTCCTTTGGTGGGTTTTAGACATGCTATATATGAAAAGGTAAGTATTTATAGTTCCCTAAAAAGGTTTTGATTTTTATCTTTGCTATATTCCAAAAAATAAAAGAAATGCCTAAATGCTAACTTTTGTTTTTTTGGATAATTTATTTTAAGGGGTCCCATTTATTAACGTAATATTAACTACTATCATTAATAAATGGGGGTTATTGAATACCACAACAAGTTCCTAGGTTGCAAAATGCAAGTGCTGACATACTCACTAATGTCGCATCCAAGCTTATACCCTCAAAAGATTTCAATCAAGACAGATTTTCAATAGAGTTAGTATTTAGGCTATATATTCCCGATAATGTAACACATTGGAGAGTATTCAATAACGATGCAGATATAGTTAATTTCCTTACATTAGAAGGGTCATATGAGGAACAGGTCATAGATGAACATGAGCATGATCTGCAAATTAAACACTATCAAGACCAAAACCCAATCCCAAAATCTGTAGTTAACATGGAAGATATCTATGATCTAAAGGATAGGTTCAAGAAAGTTACCAACTCCAAAACTCAAAGTTCTACTTTGAGATTTGAAGTAGTAAACCTAGGGTCAACCAAAAAACCTCAAGATGTCAACCTAGGTCTTGGCCTATCATCTGAAGAAAGAATATCATTCATTAGGTTGTTGAAAACATACAAAGGTATATTTTCCTGGGATTACACAGATCTCAAGACTTATGATACTTTCGTAATCCAACATACCATGCCTATGATTTCAAATGAAAAACCAGTTCAACAGAAGCTTTGGAATATTCACCCAAACCTTGAGAGTCAAATCAAATCTGAATTGAACAAGCTTCTGAAAGCCAAAATAATCTTCTCCATTAGACACTCGAAGTGGGTATCAAATATGGTGCTTGCAAGGAAAAAGAACGATGATAATAGGATTTGTATTGATTTTAGAAACTTGAATAAAGCTTGTAGAAAAGATCACTTTCCTTTGCCTACCATGGAATAGATATTGCAATCAGTTGCAGGTTCCAAATTAATGTCATTTCTAGATGGGTTTTCAGGATATAATCAAATTCCTTTGCATCCATATGATAGATTAAATACAACATTTAGGACCAAGTGGGGAACATATGCCTATCATAATATGCCTTTCGGACTCATTAATGCAGGTGCTACATTTCAATGTGCTATGGATATTGCTTTTAAATGTCTGATTAATAGATCAATTGTTATTTACATAGATGACATCACAGTCTATTCTAAGGATAGGAACAACCATTAAGTGACCTGAAGCACATTTTTGAAAGAGATAAGAAATATGGCATTTCTTTAAATCCCAAAAAATCTTATTTTGCTTTACAAGAAGGAAAACTGCTTGGGTTTTTTTTGGTTGTGTTATATTCTTTCCACGACTAGCCTCCCCAGTTAATCAGGGGGTTAGAGGGGGGGCAGAGCACCCCCATTGTTGTGCAGCAGGGGGATTATAGGGGGTTTGAGTGGGGCAGGTAGTTCCCCTCTACGGGGTCCACCGCAGGGCCCTGGGGAAACTTTTTTTTGGACCCTATATTAGGTGGGAAAACCTACCTATGGTTTTGTGCATGGTTTTTCGCAGATGGTTTTGGACACGATGCTTTTTGGTCCATGGTATTAGATGCTTCGACATGTATATATATGCATTGTAACATATGAAAGGAACATAATGAAAAATCAATTTTGTAGTCCTGGTTTTTTGATCCAGGGGAAAATCTCTATGTATATGTGTTTTATGTGTTGTGCTCTCGCATTGTTTATTTTCTGTGTTTTAGAATTCGTATGCAGGTAATTTCTATACGGGGTTAAAACCTACAAGTTTATAGTGTCCAAGAAAGGGATTTACATTAATCCTGATTGAGTCCAAGAGATCGAAAAGATTCCTCTCCCACATAACAAAAATACCATGAAATCATTCCTTGGCCATATTAATTTTGTAAAAAGATTTGTTCTAGATTCTTCATAGATCATTCTACACCTTCAAGCAATGATAAGAAAAAACGCAGTTTTCAAATGGGGCAAAGGAAAAAGAGAGTAATTTGAGTTAATTAAAAAGACCATTATTAATGCTCCTTCTTCCACAACCCTTGACTTTCTCAAACCATTTGTATTATATACTTTTTCATCTGATACATCATATGTAGGAGTTTTAACACAGCTGAACGATAAGAATATCGAGGCACCCATCTCTTTTTTCAGTTCCAATTTGCAAGGTGTCGAGTTAAATTATTCAGTTGTTGAGAAACAAGAATTTTCTATTTTTAAACCTTGAAACATTTCAGACCTTTCCTTCTCAAAACCCATCAAAGATAGTAGTACCCTACCCCGCAGTAAGGCAATTATTGATCCAAAGAGAAGTAGGTGAGAAAAGAGCCAATTGGGTTACTACGCTTCAAGCATATGATGTAGAAATCCATCCAGCTAAAATTGTTAGGGGCCAAGGGTTTTACAGGATGTTAACTGGAACTTCCCACTTGTCAACATAAGAAGATAAAGGTAATCAAGTACAAATATAATGATGAACAACCACAATATGCTGATTTGAAATTTTATTTGAAGAATGTGTATGCTCCTATGCATCTAAATTAAAAAAAAAAGCATGCTTTAAGGTTGAAATCAAATCAATATGAATTAGTCAATGATGTATTGGTTAGAAAAAATTATGATTCAATATTGTTAAGATTCCTGGAAAAACCTAAAGCTGAGAAGGTCATGTAGGAATTACATGATGGACCAGTTGGAGGACATTTCAGAGGAAATACCACAACTCACAAAATCCTGCACGCAGGATATTATTGGCCAACAATATTTAAGGATGTACATGAATATGAAAGAAAGTATAAAACTTCAAACTATAGCTGGAAGAGAAAGGAAGCTAGCATTCCCTTTGCAACCACTAAACATCCAACAACCATTCGAGCAATGGGGATTAGACATAATTGGTGAGATTGTTCCTAACTCTTCCAAACAACATAGATACATCCTTACAACTACTAATTATTTCACAAAATTGGTAGAATCTATCCCACTAAAAATAGCTAATATAGAAAGCATTATGGATTTTATTGATTAGTACATAAGTATCAAGTTTGGTCTACCCTCAGCTTTAATGTTTGAGAATGTATCTTATTTTTCTGGAAATGTAATTGTAGAATCTACTCTAAAGAGAGGCTTTAAGTTAAAATATTCAGCCAACTATTATCCACAAGGTAATGGGCTAGCAGAATCAACAAACAAAAACCTCATCAGAATTATCAAAAGGACTATTGACCAAAATCATAGGAAATGGCACAAAGCATTGACATTTGCTCTTTGGGCAAACAAAATTACACAGAAGGCCTCCATTGGTTCTTCTCCTTTTGCTTTAGTTTATGGAAAAGAAGCTATTCTTCCCACAAACATAACAATCCTGTCTCTTTCCCTAGTGCAATTCATCGATGAAAACCCTTCCTCTTCTCCTCAGGCAAGGCAGTTTCAGATTCTTATGCTTGAAGAAGAACGAGAAAAGGCTAAAGCAACCCACTTCCATCATCAACAATTAGTCAAAGCCTCTTTTGATACAACCTCTGTTAGTCAAAAAAAAATTGAAGTAGGTGATTTGGTTTTAAAATGGGACAAAGCACATGAGGAAAAAGGTAAACATACCAAATTCCAAAGACTATGGCTTGGCCCTTTTCAAATCATTGAGAAAATTGGTCAATCAACATTTCTTTTACAAGGATTCTTAGGTAAGATAGATTCTTTGCTCATTAATGGGAAAATCTTGAAAAATTACTTTTCTCAAAAGATAGCCTCTTCCAATTTTGTATAATATTGCCTTTAAGATTCTTAGGAAAATAAAGGTTAAGTAGTATTTACTTTTGGCTTTTCGAAATAAAATCTTTGACAATATTTTTGATTTTTTTCTTCTATAAGTAGGTAAAAGTTAAAAGAAATAATCAGGACAGTTGAGTACCAAAGTAAACCTGATTTCTTTGGAAAAACTTGATCTTGTTAAAAACATTTATTCTATGAACAAACTCTTATCGCTATAAAGTGTGAATGTTTTGGTATCAATCAAGAAAAGAATATTTAACCTAGTAAAGACTTTCTGCAGATCAGTATCTTAAAACCCTATCATTATCATCCAAAACTCTTAAAAGAGCCAATGATTCACCCCATCTGATAAAAATTTTCTTTTGATGAGTGTAATTCTAAAATATACGAAACTTAGAAGATAAAAATTCTCATTACGAGCTTGTTTACCATGATCATAGGGAAATAATTAAACTGATATTACCAAAATTGCATATCAAAACAGGGTAATAGACAATGATCTCATTGATCAAAGGACGAGGGGTCTCACTAAGAGCCAGATTTTTCAGTTTAGTTACAACCAGCGAATGGCATTGTCATCATTAGGTCACCAAGCCTAAATGATGTCTTTTAAGAAACCTAAAAGAAAGGATTGTATTAAAAAGTAAAAAAGGACAAGATCCAAGTGAGATACAAAGCAAGTGAATATCATTTTGAATTTTGAAAATTGCTTCAGATGGGACAATGAATCATTTTTGGTTAAAAGATAACACTGTCGAGGCTATAAACGCCTGCTGGAAACAGAGGCTCTATCTGTGATAAATGAGTAAACACCAAAAAACTAATATGTAGAAGACATCTGCTATATCACTTTAAATCTTATTATTGGCTAATACAAACATTTGTAACACTACAAGAGTAAAGTAGTTGAATAAACATATTGAGTAAGTGATTATGATCTAGAGAAATGTTGCTTACTTTATAACTCATGTAATTCCTATTCCTATAACTCTAAATTACTTTGAAAGTTTTAGGAATTTCGGAAAACTACTTAGAGATAACTATTTCTCCCAAGTGAACCGCCAATTGTTGTACTGTGAAACAACCCCCCCATTTATATATAGCAATAATTGATGTTAGACATATAAATGAGGACCCTTTTTAAATTTTTGGTCTTAGAATAATAAAA
The DNA here is from genome assembly GCA_000404065.3 of Pinus taeda. Taxonomy (NCBI): domain Eukaryota; kingdom Viridiplantae; phylum Streptophyta; class Pinopsida; order Pinales; family Pinaceae; genus Pinus; species Pinus taeda. The sequence continues at coordinate 25,455 of APFE031501405.1, forward strand.
CCTAACTCTAGGAAATTGCCTTAAAAAACTCTTAAAACAACCCAAAGAGAGGATCCTCATCGCAGATCACAAATCATGTTTTTTCCATGTGATGAACATGAAACACCTTTAAAAAATTGTCATGTGCAATCACACCTCCCGCTGTGATATCCCGATTAAACAACTTGCGAACTCGCAATCGCATTTCGTAGAAACTGCAAGTAATTAAGCCTTGCCACTATGAACTTCATTAACAATTTTCAAAATGTGATCTTGTGATATCACAATCGCATTTCACCTTATAAGCAAACAACACTACATTACATCATTTTAAAGATTGCGATGTGTGAATAGAGGAGTAAGCATGTGAAATAAATGCGTTTGAATGTAATAATGAACGAATTGACAGGGTAATAAATGTTTAGCGGCCCAAGGAGAGGTAATGATTTTCCAAGTTATGGGCAGTTAAAGTCATTTCAGAAAATCTTTTAGTCTTAATTCCCCGACACCGTCTACACTGATACATCTCATCCATTTTATGAAAGCTACAAAAGAGATGTCATTAAGGAAGGTGATGCAAAAACAGAAGAAACGGAGCATTACAGAGTCCAAGTTTACATAAATGGCTCCTATATTCTCTAATACAATCTGTAGCGCTGCCGGGGGAGCAACAACTTGGGAGGTCATATACAACAGGCTCAAGGATGAGCGTCCCAAGGTTACTGTTACAAATGCAATAGCTAATTCAATAAAACATTTAGGACTCCAATTCAAGGATGTCGCCTATTCTTTCCTTCATAGGATAGGAGCAAGAGCTAAAATCCTACCATACATGGATATGATTAGGTGGGTGGTGGAAAAGCTCACAATTGAAGATAGGCAATTCAAGAATTTTCGAATGGAACTCATGGGGTCATTCAGAGCAGAGGACCTAAATAAAATGTACCATATACCTGACCGTCAAGATATATATGATACCACATACGTGGCCAACTTCGCAAAGAAGAACCAAGAGCCCTTTAAGGTGATTTAGGGCTAGAGAATGTTGGAGAGAAAATTCAAATTCGAGAAATTGTGTATGTATGCTATAGCCTCTTTGGCAAACCCCTACAACTATGAAACTACTATGTTATGTAGACTATATGGGTTACCCAATAATGATAAGTTTTCCATATAATGGATTCCTCTAATTGATGCCTGTCTTAATTCCCACATTATGAATTGGGCCACCATCTTATCTAATAACCTAGCCACCATCATCACCAAATATTGACAGAAGAGATCCTCCTCTCAGAAGAACCTTCCTCCATTCTATTTTAGTGCCTACATTATGGATGCCATCTATTTTTGCACTAAATTTCCACTCATGGGTTGGAAATGGACCTTACAGGACCCCTACCCTATCCATCTCAGTCATAAGAAAATGTGGGAATCTCGTTACATACCCCATTTCTATAAAATATGTCATGTTGTTATTTTGCTGCTCCATCAATTAATTTTCAATAGGAAAGCCCTTAGGTTTTCCCAAGAAGCCGCTACAAGCCTTCTGGCTATCAGCAAATATTTTGCTGAAGAATGGTTCAACTATGTTAGCATTTTTGATAGTACAACATACCCAGATGTCCTCCCCTCGTATATTTCTAATAAAGTTTTGGCAAGGAAAATCACCCACCAGATCATGGGAAAAGGCCTGACCAAAGTACTCAAAGAAAGCAAGAAATTTTCATGGCCATCTTTTCATATCAAGTGCAGTTCTTTTTCTTTCACAAATTTTAATCATGGGATAAAGGAATCAGTAAGCATGGAAGGCCTTAGGCTTCATACTTTGCTGAAAAGGAAATTTGATCTAGATAAGGTAGCACATAACATCACTACTGCGCAAAAGTTCAAGCCATATAACCATGAGGCTAATGATTTTGAAGACCTGTTATAGTCGGTTGAATACTTTGAACAATCGTTCGAATGGGTAAGGGAAAATATGAGTCTCGGAGATTTTGGAAACTTTCAGGAATTCAGAAACAAAAGGCTCGAAATAATCGTGATACACTTGTTTAAAATCGAGGACAAGTCGACACCCAGTGTGACTGTCAATAGTGAAGGACCTAGTTCTCACATTGAATCTCACGTAAATACTAAGAAAACACTAGATACAAGGAAGGCCCAAGACACTGATAACACAACAGAATCCATCAAGAAGTCAGCTGAGAAACAGGTTATGAGCACCCCACCTAAAGAGATTAGTTTAGAGGTCAAAAGAGACAGTTTGGAACAGGAATGGGATCAGTTTAATAATAAACTGAAAGACACTCCCAACACCATAGATACCTAGGAAACAATGGAGTGTCAAAACCCTCTGCATAATCAAGAAAATACAGAGTCCAAGCCAATAGATGAGCAAGCAATAATGTCTCAGAAATATGAGATTATCCTTGCTCTTCCCACAACAGAGATTATATTGAAAGTGACTGAAATCCCTCCTCTATATTTGTTCTATAGCCTGTTGCACAAGGTTGTAGTAAAAAGACAGAGGAAAAGGAGAAGGGTAGAAACACTTGAGCTCCCACCCAGAAATGAGCCAATGGACATAGTCTAGATAGACATTCCTTCCAACCCAACTGAGAACTTGACTAGATTGTCACAGTTTATGGGATCATATGCAACAACCACCATGGACAAAGCCATCAAAGTCTCTATTTTGTTGAGAGAAAAGGAGGAGAAGATTTCACAGCTCAAGGAGAAACTTGAAATAGAGAGGGAAAGTGTGTACAAGCAAGCCATTGACCAACTCGCCCAATTGCAAGAGAGCATGGAGGTCCTGAAGATAAGCCATGAAGCTGATATATCAGCAAAAAATATGCAACTCCAAGAATTGCGGGAAGCCATGGAAAGATATAAGGATACTCCTATTGTTGAGGATTTCATTAAAGAGGCGCTAGAATTGAATTCCCTCCTGATGAAACAACAAGAACAATTCTGCCAAAATATGTCACAAATCACTTCTTATCTTATCACTAGCAACCATCTAATAGATAAACAATTGACCAGAGAACTAACTTTACTAATCTAAACACCAGAATCTCATAGTTCATCGAATGGAAAGAAACAGAGGATGGGAAGAAAGCCAATCTGCCTGAGATTGAGGAGACACATAAGGACATCCTTTTCATGGATTGGGACGGAAAGGATCAAGAAAGCTGAGCTAGCAGTGGCAACAGTAGTTGGGGTGGCAAAGAACATAATCAAGGTGGTAAACCACACTCTGTTTGCCACCAACCTGGTAAAAGAAGGCAATCCAAAAGAAATGCCCGATTTAGGTGATTTGCATAAAAGATAGCAAGAAAAAGTAGAAACTCAAAGGGAAGTAATCACAAAATTGTCTTAGACCAATTAGGATTCATATTGGCAATACCCCATCAAGTCACACAGCCAAATCATGACCCTTAACTACTCACTTCATTTGACTCAGTAGATGTTGCCACCTCTCACTGATGTGATCTTTGCAGCATAGGTTAGAACACATTTTGGGGCACCTCATTAAGTCAAGCCATTGGCCGACATATGAGATTTGAAGGATAAGCTGGCAGATAGCAAATCATCATCTTAGCCTCTTCTCATGAAGCCATTGTTTATTTTTAGAGTTAGTTAACTATTTAGGAGGAAGGTTGTTTGAAACCTCCTCAAATTTTTGTATAATCTATTTTTGCACATTAGTTAGAATAGTATTTATACACTTCTCATGAATTTAGAGAAGGGTCTGAAATTTTATCAAAAACATTCACAAAGAATGCACTGTTGTAAGTTTGTGAATGCTTTGGTGAAGTTATGGAACATGATCATTTATTTTAAATATCAAACTACTTTCCTTTGCTGATGCACTATTGTATAATTGGGAGATAATTTGATCTGAAGAAAGGAGTTGATCCATGTCATTAGTCAGACGAGAAAAACTTCACACATATGGTACTTTTATCTTGTATGATTCACTCTATTTTTGTTTAATTAGTTACAACACTTTATTTTCATGAACTATGTATGGGATACATTCTTTTTGTTAAGCGTTAATTGCACTATTGTATGATGCCTAGATGAAATTGTCTAATTTCATATATAAATCATCATATATGTGATATAGTTGATACAATTTCTTTGACTAGCTATTTAGTCAAAGAAATTATGTTTATGCATTATCCTCTGTCTTTTCCATGATTGATCTTTATTATCAAATGTCAAGCAGATATCTTTGTAGATCGCATATCACACAGAAATACCCAGGTTTATATTAAAATAAGTTAGTAAGATAATTGCATAGTAGAATAGGTCATTTAGATTATGATTATTCTATTGCAATCACTCGTGAACCACCCACTCTCCTATTAAAACCCAGACTGGGAAGCTAGTCCCATTATCCCTAGTCAAAGACACCACTTTAAATGGAAAAGGAGTTGTTTTAAGGTTTGGGCCAAGTGGTTATACCCCATGTTTCAACAACAGAAATCTAAGACTGCAACAAGTAGGTAAGGTTGCCGAATTACTACATGAGTACCAGGAGTTGTTTGCAATGAAGTTCATTGAGTTAAAAGGCATTGTAGGTGATCAGGGTGTAATAAGGATCACTTTCAAGCCAGATGTGAAACTCATGAAATAACGACCATATAGGCTTAACCTAAAATGAAAAGAGAAGGTGAAGGAGGAGATTGAGAAGATGGCCACAACTGGAATAATTAAACATATGGCAGAGGCTGAATGGCTAAGCTCGATAGTAGTGTAGGAGAAAAATACTAAGGGAGACATAAGGATTTATTTCAATTTAATAAAGTTGAACAATGCATGTGTACATGACCCATTCCCATCACCATTCACTGATGAAGATTTGAAAATGTGGGACAACAAGAGGCCTAAGATAGGAGTAAGACTGCTTTTGCTACTAAATGGGGATTGTTTAAGTATACAGTCATGCTGTTTGGGTTAAAGATTGTGCCTATGATATTCTCCAAAGCAGTCGTCACAATTTTTAAAGAATACATCCACAAATTTTTAGAGGTTTACTTTAATGACTTGATAGTCTTTGGACTATTAAAGAAGCATGTTTCGAGCATGTGCTTGATGTTGGATACCTACAGGAAATATAAAATCTCGCTAAACCTCAAAAAGTGTATTTTTTGTCCCATATGGAATATTATTGGGACATGTTGTTTGTAAGCAAGGGATGATCATGGACCCTGTAAAAAATTGTCGTTATTATCAATCTGGATCCACCGAAAAATGTGAAACAGCTACATGCGACTCTAGGGCATACTACTTATTATTAGAAGTTCATAAAGGCCTATGTGTAGATCACTGCATCGATGGAAAAGAGCGTCGACATCTTAAACGAAAAAATGGTAACTACGTCGATCCTTGTATTTCCAAATTGGAAGAAGGAGTTCCACATTCATGTAGATGTGTTGTGCATAGCTTTGGGTGTTGTCTTAGCACAGCTAGGAGAAGGGGATCTTGGTCACCCCATTGCATTTGTGAGTTGAAAATTATCTAAGGCAGAAAAGAATTATTCCATGACGAAACGAGAGGGCCTGGCTATGGTGTATGCATTGCAGAAATTTAAGCATTACTTATTAGGCACACACTTCAAGATGTTTACAGACCGTTCTGAGCTGAAGTACTTGGTCTACAAGCCTATCTTGGGGGGGAATATTTGCAGGTGGCTATGTTGTTCTATTGTAGTAGCTACATACACCCTCGAATATTTTTCCTTAGCTTTGTTTTGGGTCCTCCCTACCAACCTTTCACAGCAGCATGTCTTTCTTCTTCAAGTACACAAGCTCCAATGATTTTCTTGCAGAAAGAAAACATGTTGATCAAACTTTGATGCATTCCCCTCACAAGCTATTCACCTAGACTTGGTCTAGTAGCAGGCTGAGAAACTCATTCAGAATTTGTGTAAATCTGGAGGGCAACCAACCTTCCCTCTAGAAATTACGCAATCCTAACCGGCAGCCTGTTAGGCCCCAGAATTGTGCAATTTTGCTGAGAAAGCTTCACCCAGAAAATTGTGCAATCCTTCCCAGCTGGGCTGCTTAGCCCAGAATTTGTGCAAATCTTCTGAGCAGCTAGCCCAACACCCAGCCAGAAATGCACATTTTCTCGTAGTAGTTGAGCAGCGTCTTGCATGTGCATCTGAGTTGACTAGTTCCCTCCGGAACTAAGAAAAACAGACTTGCATGCATGGGCTACTTCTCCCAAGGAATCATGCAAAGAAATCCCTTGTTTAAGGGATCTATTTTTGGCAATTGGATATTACATGCAAGGATCTTTTCAGAAACCTCCCACCAATTGTCGCTTTCCCTAGATTTGTGACATGCGCGTCACAGCCTGGATTTTATCAAAGCTCATCAATTTGATGTCAGAGCTCATTCCTTACATCAACCTTGAATCTCTAACATCCCACATCGCATCTAGGAGCTGTCAACACATTCAACGCAGTTGGTTTCGGGTAAGCCCGCTTTCCATGTCTTAAGTTGCATTTATGGTGATTTCTGTGTTTCGATTCGTGTGAACATTATCTGCTTGATTTCAGCGAGTGCTTGCTATCGTGTTGATACATACTAGATTGTACTAGTCCTGTTTCAGTTTTCGTTTGTATCTCATTGTTGTCGCATGCATGAAATTGTTTTGCATGAATGGTCATCAATTCGACGACTCATTTCACCCACATGCATGTTGATCTATTTACTGAATCTTTTTTTCAGTGTTCGCATGAAATTTCAATGATTTCTGCTTTCACTTAGTGTTGCCATGCATTCACTGTCATATTTTCTTTCAGTTGCCTGTTGACGAGTCTAGCTAACCTTGGCCCAGACTCTACCTTCACTGAGACAACATTATGCAATCTCGGGAAAAAAGGCTCTGTCTTCCTCTCCAGAAATGCGCATTTCTTCCCAGGCACTATCCTCTAGGACTATTTTGCACATTTCGGAGGGACAATGACTACTGGCCCAGAAAATTGCGTAATGTGGTCACTGAGCCTGCAACCATTTCTAGTTGAGATTGTGCATTATGAAATTCTAGCAGTCAGCAACCAGACTGGACTGTGCATTGCGCAATTCCAACAGTGAGTCACTCTTCCAGCAGTGCAGACTATGCCTTGCGTAGTCTTGGCAGTCAGTCTCCTAACATCCTAACGGAAATTGTACGACCTTCATGATCAGTCACCCAGGTATCACAGGTGTTCATTTGCCTCTTAGCAGTACAGGTACAATGGTTTCCAGGAGAGCGGAGACGAAGACACCGTTTAGGGCACACTTGGGGATGCAGTCAATCAAGTGTCTATGAACATTCCTACCCACGAAGACATCAAGTTGTTCGTAGACAAGGACATCAAGATATGATGACAGCAACATCACAATGAGTAGCATCATGAACATCAACAGAAGGCGCCATATCAGATACAACAAATGTGAGAGGAATGTTGTTGACAACACAGAGGCAGAACAAAGTTTCAAGCTCAAGCAAATCCATCGATGATGAAAGCAACTTTGGAGACTTAGGCTATGAGGTGACGATGTGACATGGAGATCACGTGAAGACAAAGAGTGGAGCAAAGGAGTTGCATGTGCTGAAGAAGCAACTCAAAGAAGCACATGAGCTACATAGACAAGCTAATGAGTTGTAGCAGGATCAGGAACAACAGGAGGCACACCATGCACTCACACATGAAACTGCACCCGTACAATTTATAGATCCATCCAAGCAACTGGTACGGAGTAGACATGGTGAGAAGAGTTGTTGATCGCATGTATGGGATTTAGCAGCATGCATGTCATTGTGTGCACGCATGTGATCCAAGCCATTCAACACACTCACCAAGGCAAAGACAAGAAGCAAGTCCGACAGGAGCTGATCATGTAGTTGATAGTTGATGCACATGACCACCAACATACATGCGAATACCAACACGGACATTATGCATCAGTGTGTTACCGGTTCGGTTGCACCAAGAAGACCATGTGCATGCTAGCGGACGAGTTAGATGAAGGAGCCACACCAATGCACCCAGATGCAATGGAGGCAAGAGTTTGCTTCAACAATATGACACCATGGGGTGTATGCACACCATCATGGATGACCAAGCTTGGCATCAACTTACCACCTTCACCATCACAAGCATGTTAAAGAGTTGGTCTCACCACAATGGACCAAGTGTCAGTGATGTCTTGCATGGCTTGCTCAAGCCATTGTGTCTCACATGAGCACATGTGCATTGTAATGTAACATCGTGTCAAATGGAAGTTCAAGTGTCAATAGTTGGATGTAATAGTCATAGAGTAGATGAAGAGTCATGAGGGTAGATGAACTGTCACAAAGGGGAATGTCAAGGGTCACCCCACCCTTTGCTATAAATAGTCCCTCATAACTCATTGTAATGGCTTTTGGTCAGCGAAGCTTCGATAAGAGTA
>APFE031501405.1:57257-71142 GCA_000404065.3 Pinus taeda
TAACATTTATTTTGTTCTCATCATGAGTTTCCTTTACTACTCTTTCACCCTTAGTGACCATTTCTTGTAGCAACTTATTCATATTTATCTTCAATTCGTCCATGTTTGTCTTCAAATATATCTTCAAATCGTCCATGTTTGTCTTCAAATCTATCTTCCAATCGTCCATATTAGCTTCCACGCCCTTTATCTTAGATTCCTTGCCATTTATCTTAGCTTCTGTTAGCTTTTGTGAGGCTAACATTTTTTGCACTTGATCTTGTAATTTTGATATATCATGTAGCATTTCTTCCTCTTCTTCATGAGTCATGCTAGAGCTTTCAGGTTCCTTACTAGGTGTTTGCATTTTCTTTCCTCGGGGCATCAGTTACCGATAATAATGGTCTACTAGCCCTTTGAATTCCTTCAAAATAAATTTTCAAACCAAGCTTAAGCAAACATTTTAAAAAATATACACACCTTTTTTCACTTTGTAGGAGCTCGATATTCCCTTTGATGTATCTCTGTAATTTCGAATCATCCAATTCTGAAATTGCGACCTACGGTAGCCCTCTGTGTCCTCTTTCTAATGCCACCAGTATGACCCCAATTGGATTCTCCAATGAAAAGTTATGCAAAATCTCCCACAGTGACCTAATTATAGACTAATTCAGTAGAGCGAACTTGTACGACGTTCCACGAGTCACTGTTTCGACCTCTGGCTCTGAAAAATATATTGACGAAACTACAGTCCGTCCTCTTTCTGCACCTTTTTACGAAATTTCAATCCAATCCTCAGAGAAAAAGTTATGACGATTTTCCCCAGGTCACTTGTTTGGAATGTAATTCAGGAGTCTGCAAAAAGACCAACTTCCTCAAATCATATCTCCGCAATTATAGAGCAAAATGCTCTTAAATTCAGACTCGAGATTTAGCGCGATGTCTTCTCAAATGGGTTTTTTTTTAACCTCTGAAACATCGTAGAAAAAAGTTATAGCAAAAATGTCACGATGACCTGTTTGGAGCAGCGAAACCCTAGAATCCAAAGCTCTGATACCAAATGTTATGAAACTAGCTCAAGAAAAGATAGAAAAGATAGATCAATGCCTTAGAATTCAGCCTCTTGAGGGGGCAACCTCCTTTACATTACATAAATGAATAATTCTTGGATGATACAAATGAAAAGACCTCCTTTCTATATATAGGAGTCTAAGGGGTTATAACATAATTAGAGCCTACATAACAATAATAACAATAGTGGGCTTCTATGGGGCACAATAGTAACAATATGGACACAATAGGGGCACAACAATATTAATAAGGGGTACAACTACAATAGTAATGGGGTAATCACTAGTATTATGGGGACCCAACAATTTCTTTGACTAAATAGTTAGTCAAAGAAATTGTATAAACTATATCGCATATATGATGATTTATATATGGAAGTAGACAATTTGAGTTGGGCATCATACAATAGTGCAATTAACACTTAACAAAAAGAATATATCCCATACATAGTTCATGAAAATAAAGTGTTGTCACTAATTAAAAAAAACAGATTCAATCATACAAGATAAAAGTACCATATGTGTGAAGTTCTGCTCATCTGACTAATGACATGGATCAACTCCTTTCTTCATATCAAATTATCTCCCAAGTATACAATAGTGCATCAACAAAGGAAAGTAGTCTGGTATTTAAAAGAAACAATCATGTTCCATAATTTCACCAAAGCATTCACAAACTTACAATAGTGCATTCTTTGCAAATGTTTTTGATAAAATTCTCGACCCTTCTCTAAATGCATGAGAAGGGTATAAATACTATTCTAACTAATGTGAAAAAATAGATTATACAAAAAATTGAGGAGGTTCACAACCTTCCTCCTAACTAGTTAACTAACTCTAAAAATAAACAGTGTCTTGATGAGCAGTGGCTAAGATGATGATTTGTTGTCTGCCATCCTGTCCTTCAAATCGCATATGTAGGCCATCAGTTTGACTTGAGGAGGTGCCCTAAAATGTGTTCTGACCTGTCCTATGAAGATCACATTGGTGAGAGGTGGAAGAATCTGCTGAGTCGAATGAAGTGAGAAGTTAAGGGTCATGATTTGGTTGTTTGGCTCGACGAGGTATTGCCAATACGAATCCCAATCGGTCTTAGCCAATTTTGCAATTGATTTCCTTTGAGTATCTACTTTTTCCTACTAGCTTTTATGCAAATCACCTAAATTAGGCATTTCTTTTAGATTGCCTTCTTTTACCAAGTTGGTGGCAAATAGAGTGTGGTTTACTGCCTTGATTATGTTTTTCACCACCCCAGCTACTCTTGCCAATGCTAGCTCAGCTTGCTTGATCCTTGCGTCCCAATCCGTGAAAAGGATGCCCTTGTGTGTCTCCTCAATCTCAGGTAGATTGGATTTCCTCCCATCCTCTGTTTCTCACCATTCGATGAAATCTGAGATTCTGATGTTTAGATCAGTAAACTCAGTTCTCTGGTCAATTGCTTTATCTGTTAGTTGGTCACTAGTGATCAGATAAGGATCGATGTGTGACATCTTTTGGCATAATTTTTCTTGTTGTTTCATCAAGAGGGAATTCAATTCCAGTGCCTCTTTAATAATCTCCTCAACAGTAGGAGTATCCATATAACTTTCCATGGATTGCTGCAATTCTTGGAGTTGCATATTTTTGGCCGATATATCAGCTTCATGGCTTATATTCAGGACCTCTATGCTCTCCTGCAACTGGTCAAGTTGGTCAATAACTTGCCTATTTACACTTTCCCTCTCTGTTTCGAGCTGCTGCTCGAGCTGTGCAATCTTCTCCTCCTTTTCTCTCAACAAAATAGAGACTTCGGTGCTTTTCCATGGTGGTTGTTGCATATGCTCCCATAAACTATGACAATCTAGTCATGTTCTCAGCTAGGTTGTAAGGAATGTCCCTCCAAACGATGTCCATTGGCTTGTTTCCAGGTGGGAGCTCAAGTGTTTCTACCCTTCTCCCTTTCCTTTGTCTTCTTACAATAGCCTTGTGCAATGGGCTATAGAACACATCTAGAGGAGGGATTTTAGTCACTTTCAAGACAATCTCTATTGTGGACAGAGTAGGGATAATCCCAATCTATTGAGACGTTGTTTCTTGCTCATCTATTGGCTTGGACTCTGTATTTTATTGATTATGCAGAGGAGTTTGACACCCCATTGTTTCCTAGGTATCTGTGGTGTTGGGAGTATCTTGTAGTTTCTTATTAAACTGATCCCGCTCCTATTCCAAACTGTCACTTTTGACCTCTAAACTGATCTCTTTAGGTGGGGTGCTCGTAACCTGTTTCTCAGTTGACTTCCTGGTGGATTCTATTGTGTTGTCAATGTCTTGGGCCTTTCTTGTATCCAGTGTTTTCTCAGTATTTACCCGAGATTCAATGCAAGAACTAGGTCCTTCATTATTGACAGTCACACCTGGTGTGGGCTTGTCCTCAATTTTCAACGAGTGCATTGAGATTATTTCGAGCCTCCTATTTCTGAATTCCCAAAAGTTTCCAAAATCTCCAAGACTCAGATTTTCCCTTGCCCATTCGAATGATTGTTCAAAGGATTCAACTGACTGTAACAGGTCTTAAAAATCATTAGCCTCATGGTTATATGGCTTGAGCTTTAGCGCAATAGTGATGTTATATGCTACCTTGTCTGGATCAAATTGCCTTCTCGAAAAAATATGAAGCTTCAGGTCTTCCATGCTTACTGATTCCTTTATCCCATGATTAAAATTTGTGAAAGAAAAATAACCGCACTTGATAGGAAAATATGGCCATAACAATTTCTTGCTTTCTTTGAGAACTTTGGTCAGGCCTTTTCCCACGGTCTGGTGGGTGATTTCCCTTGCCAACAATTTATCAGAAATATACAAGGGCAGGACATGTGGATCTATCGTACTACCAAAAACCCTAACATAGGTGAAACATTATGCAACAAAAGATTTGCTGACAGCTAGAAGGTCTATAGCGGCTTCTTGGGAAAACCTAGGGGCTTTCCTATTGAAAATTAATTGATGGAGAAACAAAATAACAACATGACATATTTTATAGAAATGGGGTATGTAATGGGATTCCCACATTTTCTTATGAATGAGATGGATAGGGTAGGGGTCCTGTACAGTTCATTTCCAACCCATGATTGGAAATTTAGTGCAAAAACAGATGGCATCCATAATGTAGGCACTGAAATAGAATGGAGGAAAGTTCTTTAGAGAGGACGATCTCTTTTGTCGATATTTGATGAAGATGGTGGCTAGGTTATCAGATAGGATGGTGGCCCAATTCATAATGTGGGAATTAACATAGGCATCAATCAGAGGAATCCATTTTATGGAAAACTTGGCATTATTGGGTAACTCATATAGTCTACATAACATAGTAGCTGCATAGTTGTAGGGTTTTTCCAAAGAGTCTATAGCATACATACCTGATTTCTCGAATTTGAATTTGTTCTCCAACACTCTCCAGCCCTGAATCACCTTGAAGGGCTCTTGGTTCTTCTTTTTGAAGTTGGTCATGTATACATTATCATATATATCTTGAGGGTCAGGTATATGGTACATTTGCTTCAGGTTCTATGCTCTGAATGACCCCATGAGTTCCATTTGCGAATTCCTGAATTGCCTATCTTCAATTGTGAGGTTTTCCACCACCCACCTGATCATATCCATGTATGGAGGGATTTTAGCTCTCGCTCCTACCTATGAAGGAAAGAACATGCGACATCCTTGAATTGGAGTCCTAGAGGTTTTATTGAATCATTTGTTGCTTTTGTGACAGTCACCTTGGGATGCTCATCCTCAAGCCTGTTATATATCACCACCCAAGTTGTTCCTCCCCCGTCAGTGCTGCAGATCGTATCAAAGAATGTAGGAGCCATTTTTGTAAACTTGGACTCTGCAATCCTCTGTTTCTTCTGTTTTTGCATCACTTTCCTCAATGACATGTCTTTTGTAGCTTGCCTGAAATGGACGAGATATATTAGCACAGACAATATCGGGTAATTAAGACTAAAAGCTTTTCTGAAATGAATTTGGATCATGGGAAAGATTTGGATGAGATATCCAACGTTAACTTCCCATAACTTGGAAAATCATTACCTCTCCTTGGGCCGCTAAACATTTATTACCCTATCAAACCGTTCATTATTACATTCAAACACATTTATTTCACATGCTTATTGCTCTATTCACACATCGCAATCTTTAAAATGATGTAATGTAGTGTTACCTGCTTATAAGGTGAAATGTGATTGCGATATCACAATATCACATTTCGCAAATCATTAATGAAGTTCATAGTGGCAAGGCTTAATTACTTGTGATTTCTACGAAATGCGATTGCGAGTTCACAAGTTGTTTAATCGGGATATCACAGTGGGAGGTTTGATTGCACATCGCAATTTTTTAAAGGTGTTTCATGTTCATCACATGGAAAAACCACATGTTGGACCGTTAATATGTCATTATTATTATCACTTTTGAACGCCTATTCCACGCATTTCTACCATTCTTTATCACGTCATTTATCATAATTTATCATATAATTCGATTTTATAATTATTTATGCTCTTATGGATAAATATTATTTCTTCTCCTTTATTTTTAATAAATTGATGATTATGCATGTTTTTACCAATGATGGTTTATTAATAATTTTGTTCACCATTTTAGCCTCCAAGATATTTTCCAGATTGAAGATTTGATCTCCAGCTCATCATTAAATGTGCCAACTCAGAAATTCATTGGAACAAGAAATGACAGTTTTGTATTTAACGGTTCGAGCAAATGGAGAAGAATATAGAAAATCCAAAACATGGGTTTTGTTCAGAACGGACCAAATTAGTTTTGTGATTAGCACTTATCCCAAATTCGGTCTGTACTAAGAGAAACAGAAGGTTCTTTGAAGACAATTTTCTTATATTCACTGTGTGGCTGTTTTCCAAATTATCTCAGCTACAATACCAAATTCAACCTCTTCCTGTTGAATGCTAATGGAAAAATATCTTAGATATGATCTTGCTGATCAATTTGTTGTGAACAATCCAATTTTGTAATATAAATGATATTGTAATCATATATGTTGCAACTTCTCTCTGCTCTTTGTGTATTTAAATGAGAACAGAGATCAGAGAAGGGGATGAAGAGGATTCATGATGGATGATTAGAGAGAGAATTAGATAGATTAGAGATAGATAGGATAGGATAGGAGGAATGGGAGAATTACTATTGAGAAATTGTAACTGTTATTGTTGACTCTCGTTATTTAAGTAGAGAGCGAAACTACTGTAATGTTTATGCAATGATAACATATAAAAATAGTTGCAATTCCTTCACATCTCCTGAAGTAATCAGGCAGTGCTTCACTAGCGCTAAGGGCTCGGCCCTGGTAGATCCACTTGCTTCTTGTATCATTATTTTATAGTTCCGTGTGATGGTTTGATTTCCTTTTCATTTCTTTAATTTGTTTTATTTAGTAATCTTCTGTTTTTGAACATTTCGCTGAATCACCCTATTATATCAAAATCGTGATTGGATTGCGTTGATAGCAACATTATTATTTATAACTTAAAATGTCATGTTGTTAATTTTGATATAATACTTCGTGTCCATTTCAGATTCCGTTGTTCATTTATAACTACGATTGTTGTTCATTTATAACTACGATCGTTGTTCATTTATAACTACAATTGTTGTTCATTTATAACTGCGATTGTTGTTCATTCTGCTAGATTAAGACTGCTAATTCAGCTACATTTGCAATTGATGTGTATTTCTATTTAATTACTATTCAATTCTATTTAAGATTACCATTCAATTCTAATAATTTAGCATTACTATTTCTTTTCATTAATATTTCATTTCTGTAAGATGAGCTTTGTTGTTCAATTCATTTCTGTTAGATGAAGCTTTGTTGTTCATTTTTTCAATAGACTTAGTTGTTGTTCCTTTTCTGCGCGGATTTGATTTCACCTTTTAACTGATATTGCAACAAGTGTGTTTTAATGAGTATTTCCAATTGAATTTCCAGTTAATTGTTTTGGTGTGGAGTGTAAGATCAACAACTGTAAAGGACATGGACTATCACTGTCTAAGTTCTAAGATTGAGAATCTTGTTTTATTTCATTTGCATCAATTGATAGAGGAAAGAGTTATTACTACTACATCCTTGACTGATGATTGTTGTAGTTTCTTGAGTGAATGATCTAGTTTTAGAATATTAAGTTTCTTGCCATTACAATTAGATTTTATTTCAAACATATGTCTACTCTTATATTTGAAACATTGTACTGCAATTTAGAAACATTACTCTTGAGTAAATGATCGCCTTAGACTGAGTAAAATCTTGAAATAAAAAATTGTACCTAGATTGATAATTAATGTGAGGATAATTAGGAGTTAAAAAGACACATTTTGTCACTCAACATTTTGGCGCCATTGTCGGGGAGAGTGTAGCCATTTCTAAGGAATAGTGTGCATCTTATCAATGCCTGTCAGGAGAGAATTGGGAATTAAAAATGGAAGGTAAGAACCTGCGTATGAAGCATGTAAAAGCCCTATTCCCCCACCGGCTTTCCAATAGAATTGTTAAAGAACTTAGGGTAGAAATAAATGTTTGAATTTTTGTGTGAATGACTAAGAAAAAAATAGAAATTTTGAGAAACAAATCTCATGATTTCACTCAAGTGGTGATGTAAGAACCACCCATTTTACTAACCAATTGACAGGAATATTTGAAGAAGGAGCCTCAAATAAACACATGAAAAACATCTTCTATTATGGTAATAAATGGCTTGCATTTCCATTTTTGAATTTCCTATCAAAGATCTAGGAGGAGTGACACAAATGCACATAATTCCCCCATCTTCTCTACCAAATTTTCATGGTTTGACAAATGAAGATCCAGATACATTCTTATTTGGGTTTGAAATACCTTGTAGAGGATGTGATTATTATACTAATGATCAAAGGTTGAAAGTGTTTCTTCTTACTCTCAAATGAGCAGCTCTCCGATGGTTCATGAGCCTAGGTGGGAACTGCATCCAAACATGGGAGGACATGAAGAACATATTCTTGAAGAAGTACTAGGGCTATTGCAAGGAAAATGAAGATATTTTCGATATGATACAAGGGGAAGATGAGATATTGGATATGTAGATTGATTTCAATACAACCTTCAAAAATCAAAGCATAAGTATTTGGAAAAAGAGATCTTAAAAACACTCCTACTCAAAGGAATCAAAGATGAATTCTTAGAATTCTTAAATCTAATAGGAAAAGGTGATGTTTTTTAGTTATCATATCATGATGTTTGTGAATTGTGCATAAGGTATTCAAGAGGAATCTCCAAGGCTGGTAAGAATTCTAGAGACGTTTGTTCTTTCTTTTCCAAATTTGCTACAAGAATAGGAGACATAAGAGCTGAAATCAATGTTTTATTTGAAAATTTTAAAGTTGATTTTATTAGCTCTCTAAATTCAAAATTGGTTGTTTTGCAGGTTCAGAAAAGTCAAGAAATTGAAGAAGTGTTTTTCCCTCATTACCGAAAGGAGCATCGCATAGATATTTTTTCTTCCTTCTCTAGGATGGAAGATGAGGAAGCTACAACAAGGTCAAAACCATGGAAATAATGGCCTACAAGTATGGTTCAAAACACTTCTCCCCCGTTCTCTTACCTGCATAATCCATTATGGAATACTAATGTGTTAGGGCAGCCATGTCAATCCCAATATAACCACCACCAATCTTGTCTACAAGTTTGGCATGGTTCACCTTATGATTGCATGACTACTCTCCCTCATCTTGTAGCACAAACACATCATCCATATTCTTCACCAATTCTTCCAAAACATCTTGCTTGCCCATCAAAACCATCCACACAACCCAGTCAACTACATCATCAAAATGCTCCATTCTGTACACAATTTCCTGCTCAACTAATTCCACACCCTCCGCACAATAAACCAGTACAACATTCTTACAGTGTCGAACTGAAAAATTTACCCACCCTTCCCACCCATTCTATCTCACATGCACCATTGGAGAAAACTTATATTGAGATTCAGTATGTTTCAAATTCAAAAATTGTAGAAGTTATGGAAGAAAATGAGGTTCCTTCTAGTTTGCATCAACAAGTCGTTTTAAAAGCTCAAGAACTTCATGATATGACGGATATGGGAAATCAAGAAAGTAAAGGATATATTAAAAATTGGTTTCACTCCATCACTTGTTTGTAGAATTATTCCATACTTCAACAATTTTTGACACCATCTTTTCAAGGGAAGTTGGCTTCTCATACCCTAATATTCATTAATATGCATTTTTGAAATTTGGGTATGTACATATTTGAAGCCTTATTTCAAAAATGGCTCCACTGGAAGTACTCTTATATGTAATCATATTCACTTTTCAAATCAAAGTAGGTTAGCGTACAAAATAAATAAATAAGGACATAAATAAATACATTTTGTTTCTATGTAAAACTAGTTGTTTTTTGTTGCAACACGTTGCGGAAATCAACATTGGTGATAATTTTTTTAATTCATTTGTATATGTAGATAAATTATAATGGAAATAATAGTTTTACAAAAACTCATTTTCATTTTTATCACCAATTTGGAAAAAATTCTTGAATAACATATTTTTTGGTTTGTGGGCTTGATGAAATTTCTGCAAACACAGTCGGGACAGTCATGTTTTGGAGGCCTAAATGACTATATTTTTAAAAAATGTTTCTATTAAGTATCCCTTGATTTATACTTTCCAACCCAATTTGAATCACTCAATTTGGATTTGAAACGAAAAAGTTAGAACCAAAACATTAACAAGGTGTCTAGCAGGAAGCTCAGGAATAGAGTTGGGACAGTCCGTTTTTGAAGGCCTAAATGACTATATTTTTAAAAATTGTTTCTATGGTAGATTACCTTATGCATTTAGTTTACAATGAAATTGGAATCACTCATTTTTTATATCGTATGAGGAAGTTATGATCAAAATACTGACTGCCTATTGTAAATCAAAAAAGTCAAGAAAATGAGGTTCCTTCTATGATCAAAATACTGACTGTCTATGGAAGAAAATGAGGTTCCTTCTAGTTTGCATCAACAAGTCGTTTTAAAAGCTCAAGAAATTCATGATATGATGGATATGGGAAATCAAGAAAGTAAAGGATATATTAAAAATTGGTTTCACTCCATCACTTGTTTGCAGAATTATTCCATACTTCAACAATTTTTGACACCATCTTTTTAAGGGAAGTTGGCTTCTCATACCCTAATATTCATTCATATGCATTTTTGAAATTTGGGTATGTACATATTTGAAGCCTTATTTCAAAAATGGCTCCACTGGAAGTACTCTTATACGTAATCATATTCACTTTTCAAATCAAAGTAGGTTAGTGTACAAAATAAATAAATAAGGATATAAATAAATACATTTTGTTTCTATGTAAAACTAGTTGTTTTTGGTTGCAACACGTTGCGGAAATCAACATCGGTGATAATTTTTTTAATTCATTTGTATATGTATATAAATAATAATGGAAATAATAGTTTTACAGAAACTCATTTTCATTTTTATCACCAATTTGGAAAAAATTCTTGAATAACATATTTTTTGGTTTGTGGGTTTGATGAAATTTCTGAAAACACAGTCGGGACAGTCATGTTTTGGAGGCCTAAATGACTATATTTTTAAAAAATGTTTCTATCCAAAGTATCCCTTGATTTCTACTTTCTAACCCAATTTGAATCACTCAATTTGGATTTGAAACGAAAAAGTTAGAACCAAAACATTGACAAGGTGTCTAGCAGGAAGCTCAAGAACAAAGTTGGGACAGTCCGTTTTTGAAGGCCTAAATGACTATATTTTTAAAAATTGTTTCTATGGTAGATTCCCTTATGAATTTAGTTTACAATTAAATTTGAATCACTCATTTTTGATACCGTATGAGGAAGTTATGATCAAAATATTGACTGCCTATTGTAAATCAGCACTCTTAAAACTCTGTCTTTCCAGCTGTTCCTTAGAGTATTTCACCTATCAATTCTTCTTGTCTTCAAAATATGTTTCTATTGGATATAAATAAATGAATCTACTTTCATTTCCAATTTGAATCATTTGAAACTGACATCAAAAGAATCTATGCTTACAATATCCACTGTTGTTCTAAGTGGGGTAATTGAAAATGACTCTGTTATGCAGGTTGTTCTAAGTAAAATTGACATTCCATATCATTAAATTTGTAAAACCTGCTTCTATTGGAGATATGACTTTAAATTAGCTCTCATTTGGCTTTGGAATCACTCAATTTGGATGAAAAACAAACAAGTTGTTATTAAAACACTGCTGGTGAGTATGGTCGATCATTGCTCTCCCGTAGGTGACAAATAAATTTTACTTTGTTATTTTCTCAATGGATTTGTTATACATAGTAACTACTTGTTGTTTTTTTTTGCATAATTTTTGGATCAGGGGAGCCCAATCACATTTTTTTCTCCATGATTTAAAGTTTTATTGCAGGTAGACACTCATTTTTGCAAGTCCTGGGAGAATAAAGAAGGTCAATTTATGGATGAGCGATTCTTTAAAGAAATTTTAATAAAACAATATAATTTCATCCAACTCATTACCCAACGGACTCATAACAAAAGGAATGAAGAATTGATTTCCATTTGAAGATTCATGTCATGTCACTGCTACCAAAACATTTTTCAAAGAGATCATTTTTTTCCTTGCCTTAAGAAATAACACCATAGCTGTTGTAACTTAATTTATTTATTTACAAACTCGGTTTTTTTTTTTTTTTTTTTTTTTTTTTTTTTTTTTTTTTTTTTTTTTTTTTTTTTTTTTTTTTTTTTTTTTTGATGATTTCTCTTATATTTTTGTGTTTCAAGTGTTGCTTCCTTCAAATTGTAACCCATCCTTAGCATCAATGCAGTAAACAACTAATTCATTTTTTGTGTGCCTGCATTTGTTGTGTTGTTCTTCCTAAGGAACAATTGTTGTTCCTCTTAAGGAACAGCAGTCGTTCCTCTTAAGGAACAGAAATCTTGATTACTCAATACGTTTGTTGTTCCTTTTAAAGGAACAACTACTGTTCCTCTAAAGGAATAGTAGTTGTCCCTCTTTAGGGACAGTAGTTCTGCACACTTTATATTTTTGTTGTTCCTTTGAAAGAAACAACACTTTCATATGATTGTGCACTTTTGAAAGGAACAACACTTTCGCATTTTTGTTGTTCCTTTCAAAGGAACAGCACTTTCACATTCTTGTTGTTCCTTTCAAATGAATAGCATTTTCGCATTTTTGTTGTTCCTTTCAAAGGAACAACACTTTCGCATTTTTGTTGTTCCTTTCAAAGGAACAGCACTTTTGCATTTTTGATGTTCTTTTCAAAAGAACAACATTTTCACATTTATGCTGTTCCTTTCAAAGGAACAACAATTTCACAATTTTTCTGTTCCTTTCAAAGCACTTTCACATTTCTGTTGTTCCTTTTAAAGAAACAACATTTTCACATTTCTATTGTTCCTTTCAAAGGAACGAAATTCCGCATTTCCATTGTTCCTTTGAAAGGAACATCACTTCCGCATTTCTGTTGTTCCTTTGAAAGGAACAGCACTTCCGCATTTCTGTTGTTCCTTTGAAAGGAATAGCACTTCTGCATTTTTATTGTTCCTTTCAAAGGAATAGCACTTTCACATTTCTGCTGTTCCTTTCAAAGGAACAACACCTTCGCATTTTTGTTATCCCTTTCAAAGGAACAATCATTTTTGGGCAAATTGGTCAAAAACACAACGATGCTTTCCACTTACTTTTTGAGGCCTTTCCCTTAGCCAAATTGCTTGCATAATAGTTCTTTGGAAAGCTTGTCGAGTCTAATTTCTATAACATCTTTGATTTTTCAATTTGGAGTTGATTTGCCCTGTCAAAAGTCCAATCTCTCAATACTGGTCAAAATGTGCAGAATGAGGTTACCAAAATGCATAGTGATGTTGTAGTCAACTTTTGAAGGTCTTTCTCAACTCCAAATTGAGCTCATGATAGCTCATTAGAAAGCTATTTGTGTATACTTATCAGTGGAATCATCAATAAAGTCATTTGTTCATTTCATATAGGAGAACAATTGATTTTACGAAGGTCACTCCAGAGGTGCTAACCCTCCTGAGGCAAATGATGTTTTCGATATTTCTTCCAAACCATGAAACTTGTGTAAAAAATAAAAGAGGTTTTTCTTCTTAAGTTGATTATGGACAAAAACCTCTCTCAATTTTCTCAAATTCATCTTTTCTTGCCTAGAAACACAGTTCGAAGAAAAATAATCCCTTATGTGTGGTGAATGGCTTGTTCTTTGGAATGACTTCTCGACAAATGATGGAGACCTGATGTTTGATGATATGAAATGGCTTCATACCTTCTAATATCCATCATACCTCATCTACTTATATATCTCTAAACAACGCTTTTTGTCGTGCATTTCCTTTGATGTTTCCTACACGGAACAACACTTTTTCGAGTCTTTTTATTGTTTCTTCAAGGGAGCAACACTTTGGGAGTATTTTCTAAAACAACCCTTCCTTCCCCTTGTAGGATTATGGTTAAACACACATGGGCAGCTATAAAATATGAAAGATAAAACATGAGAGTACAATTTTTATTAACAAGAGATATACATTTATAGTACATTATGTGACTGTTGGGTTCCACATCCCAAGGTCTCTTGGACTACCTTTGTCTATTCGGTTTCCACACTAACCCATTGAGGATTAGGTGTCCAACATTCCCCCCCTTAATCTAAAGGGTTATGTATGAGTCCAAGAAGAGAGCTGTAATACAAAATGTGCAAAAATGCATGGCAGCACTAG